>APFE030835775.1:27484-102461 GCA_000404065.3 Pinus taeda | reverse complement strand
AATGTAAATGAAGCATGCAAAGATGAATGTTGGGTCAAGGCCATGAATGAAGAACTTGAGCAAATTGAAAATAATAATACTTTGGAATTAGTTCCTAGAACTCATGATTAAAATATCATAGGAACTAAATGGATATTTAAAAACAAGCTAAATGAAAATGGAGAAGTTATTAGAAACAAGGCCAGACTTGTTTGTAAAGGGTATGCTCAACAAGAAGGTATAGATTTTAAAGAAAATTTTGCACCTGTTGCTAGACTTGAAGACATAAGGATGTTTCTTGCTCTTTCTCGCTTTCAGAAATTGAAAGTATACCAAATGGATGTAAAATCTGCTTTCCTTAATGGAGATTAGAAGAAGAAGTCTATATTGAACAACCATAAGGATTCATTCCTGGAAATGATGCAAAACTTGCATGCAGACTCAGAAAGGCTCTCTATGGTCTAAAATAGGCTCCAAGTGCCTGGTATTACTGCCTTGACAAATATCTACACCAACAGGGGTTTTCAAAAGGGTCAGCAGATAGAAATCTATATACAAAGATTGACACTGATAAATTGCTAATAATTGTTTTTATGTTGATGATATCATTTTTGGTAGCAATGAAGAATCCATGAGTTAGAATTTTGCTTCAGTAATGCAACAAGGATTTGAAATGTCCTTGCTTGGTGAACTTACCTACTTTCTTGGTCTACAAGTTCAACAAAATAAAGATGGTATTTTTCTTTCATAGACCAAATATCTCAAACAGATCTTGAAAAAGTACAGCATGGAAGATTCTAAACCTGTATGTACCCCAATGGTAACAGGATGCAGTCTCAGCTCAAATGATGAATTGGCAGCAGTACATCAACTAACTTACAGATCCATGATTGGCAGTCTGCTTTATCTAACATGTACCCAACCTGGCATCATGCATGTAGTAGGAATAGTTGGAATATTCCAAGCAAATCCAAAGGAATCACACCTTCAGGTAGTCAAAAGGATTTTCAAATATCTTCAAGGAACATAGAACTTTGGTTTATGGTATCCTAGAGATACATATCTCACTCTCCATGCATATATAGAAGCAGATTGGGCAGGAAGTGTTGATGACAGAAAAAGCACTAGTGGTGGTGCATTCTATATGGGTTCCAGGTTAGTGTCTTGTTTCAACAAGAAACAAAGTTCAATTGCGCTATCTACAGCTGGAGCAAAATATGTGGCTGCTACATCTTGCTACACACAATTACTTTGGATGATGCAAACCTTGCAAGACATTCAGATCACATGTATTCCACCCATCTCCGTTCTATGTGATAATACAAGTGCCATCAATATTTCAAAGAACCCAGTCATGCACTCCAAGACCGAGCACATACCCATCAAATACCATTTTATACGTGAACAAGTGTTTAAATAAAAGGTAAAATTGGAGTATGTTCCCTCCAAAGAACAGGTCGCTGATATATTCACTAAACCACTGCCCAGAGAGACATTTGAATATGTGGGGCAGGATATGATATGGGTGCTCTGACTGATATTGATGATTAATGTCTATATTCTTTGTTCATTAATTTTATCTGACTAACAAAGATGCCTTGATCATTGGTAGCACAGGTTCAGGGGGAGCATTACCCTTCATGTACATTCAACATTGTTGGCATTATGGTTGCTGAGTCTAGCTACGACTTCTGATATTTATATCATTTGTTGCTTAAGTCATGTAAAAGTGTATGGTGTGATATGTCTTCTCATAGTAGCCCATTAGCATAGATTTTAGGTAGTAGCCTATTGATAGAGATTCTCGATAGTAGTCTGATGAATAAGAGGGTGGTAGCTTAGGCTCCCCTCCGATGACATATTCTTCTTCTTTTGGATTTGAGAATGTTCAACATATGAGAAGAACAATCAAGAGATAAGAATGAATGAGAAAGAGATGAATTGAGATGATTAGTGATGATTAGTAATGATACGAAATGATGAGATACTTGAGATTGGATATGATTTGATGACAGGATACACATGACATGATGCAGGTGGAATTCTCCCTAGTTGAGAGGGAGTGTTAAAATATGAAACTGACGTAAAATTCCTCTTTGTACATCTCACTTGATGAAGATAATGATTGCATTGAATTCCTATTTTTGAGAGGAACAAAATCAATCTAAAGGTCACTCAATACGGATAAGGGAAATTGTACTTATGAAGAAAACTCCCACATGTGCACATTTGACAAGGTCGACCCTAAATCGAAGTGGCAACCCTTGGAAGGCTATAAATAAACATTACCTCTACCTAATTTGGACATGATCATGAGACACTCTTATATTGGTTTTTGACTCACACAGTTCCGAGGCTCATCCGCGGAGGAATAGGTTCGCTCTAAGGTGAAATTTCAGGGTCCGAATCTCGCGTCTTATTTTTAGGGTTTTGGGCCACAATCACAGGTGCATCACAGGACAAGTTCAACCACAGTTGCTTACACAGAAGCTCATCCATGTGACTGGAGCCTTCCTGTCGCATAAACAACTCTCCTTCCATGCGACTAGGAGTTAGGGTTTCAGAATCACAGTCACTTACTTCCTTCAAACCAGATTCGACCCTAGTCGCTTGCATGATTGGGCTGCTATAGTCACTGACATGAATCCTCCTCCATGTGCTCGAGAAATAAATGATGGAATCTTAGTTGTCTGATGATTTCACTGAGTGACCGTAGGGTTTGGCATTGACTGCAGATAATGACTATTCATTACAAACTTTAGAATCAAATTTTTAAGTATGAGCTTTATTGGGTTCATTTCATGGATGTTGTAGTTATTTTGTTGGATAGTTGCATATATGAAGATATGGATCATTATACTCTCTTTTGTTGAATGATTTGATGATGATCTAATAATAAGAATAATTTGAAAGGGTTTTCCCCCTAGGTGGTTTTTTCCATGATCTCTAGCCAATCCTGGTGTCTCTATGTGTGAATGCTTTTCTTCTATTGTTCCTTTATGTTTTGCTACATCGATGATGCTGGTATTGTTCTTTCTACTTAGTTACATATGCTATTGAATAATGATATAAATATGAATAATGTTATGATTTTATGGGGTGGACTTAACGTGTTAATGAAGAAATGCAAGTATCAAAGCAAAGAACAATATAGCCCTAAGAAAAATTAAGAAGGTCAACTTTGACATCTTTGTATAAAGTAAGTTCTTGTAAATTGTCATTGTCAAACTCAAACAAAAATTTAGTGTATGTGATTTTTTTAGATTTAATTATCATTACCTTTATTTTATTCACGTTTAATATCATATTCATGTTAATACTAAAGTTCTTAAATGAAGTCAAAGAAACATCTTACCATATAAACATCATCAAAATAATAACTATTATATTTAAAATATTTGCATTGAACCTGCTACCTTTAACATAAAAAAAATAAAAATAAATGAAATAACCATCCTCAATTGAAATCATAATTGGGGAGAGTTGAGGGAGTATTTTGCGGGATAGATGTGATCCGAACTTAAACAGGAATGCAAAAACATACATATATAATCATAAACACATAGATGTAGCAGAAAAACGCTTCATTTCATTAATAGAAAAATACTGAACTATGCTTACAAATAGAATGGAAATAAAATAGCTCGGGCGATGGTAGCTTATCTCTGAGAAGAGATGTGGCAGTTACATGCCTCTGAATTGTGTTACAATAAGGCTCAAGGGCCTATTTATTATTGGAAAACATGAGAAAACCCTAACCAACCAAAACCCTAACCCTAGGAGATGAAACACAAAGAGTTTGTGGGCCCTATTGGGGTTAGTTGGGTTTCCAACTTCCCATGGTCATATTATCTCTGTTTGGCGCGTACAATACCTTGTTGGAAAGGTATCGTTGAGTACTACAGGTTGGACCGCAGGCCCTTGACTATGGTTATTGGCTTGCTGCAGAGCCCAAAAAAACATTGTTTAAGGGGTCAAAACTGCTCTGGAAGTTCATGACCGAAAAAATTGCTAAAAATAGTAAATGATGAAATGAAAAAGGAAACATATGAAACCCTAGCCTCCCCTACCCCTAGTTCATGCCTCCCTTTGATCAGTTGTTGTGGAATTTTTCTTTGCTGGTGACTCAAATGGTGCTTGTTCATGGGTGTTTCTTTAGTGGTGTGTGGCTTATGTTGGGCTTCATTAAGCCCCTTCTCAGCTATCACAGTTTATTCTTTTTCTCTGGGGCCTGTCTATTTGGGGTATGTTTCCACCTATATTTCTCGTTGTTGTCAATTGTTTGGCCCCTCATCTTGATGCATTTGGGGACGCTGGAATTGAGGATGTCGTGGGCTGCTTCGGGCCTTGCGACCCTATTTCTTTGTTTCTCAGTTGGTTCTTATTTTTTTGGTGCAGGCGTCATTCATTGCATTTTTAGCTCTTGCTTCGAGGCTACCGATTGTTTTATTTATGGATTTATGGTTGTCATGGTCACTCCACAACTCCTCTAGGGTTTTGACCCATAAAATGTCGACTTCCCATTAGGATTTGTCAACAGGCGTTATACCATTTTTCCTTTAGGTTTTTCTATTGGGGTTTCATGACCCACATTGTAATGATGACTTCCCATCATTAGGTTTTGTTTGGTCTCCCTTTGGGCTTCTTCGATGGGCCCGCACTCCTTGTTTCCTTTTTTCTCACAATTTTGTAGCCTAGGATTTACAGTCTTTGTGGTTTTCATTATTTGTCTATATGTAAAGAATTTCTCCATGTTATTGGATGGCGAATGATTTATTGGAATGCGCTTTCACATATGAAAAATGTAATTTTCTTCTTCTTTGATGAATAAAATAATGCGTTTTTTTTCTATGGAAAAAACAACAACCTTTCCCAAGTACTCCTATATTAACTCCCATAGAGAACCATACAATTATTACATTAAATTTTAAAATATTATTCAATTATAATACACTTGGGTTAATCTGCAAATTATTTCTAGTCTAAAATAACATCATGTTGATAAGATAAAGAAAAATACCCTTTCCCTTACCAATTGAAGGTCTTGATATTCAATTACTTAATTTATATCCTATCATTTATTTCTCACTTTGTGGGTGAAAAGTAATAATTGGTATATATCTTTATAAAGTAAAGAATAAATAAATATACATTTCATTGTGTATGTATGAAATGTATTAGAGGATTATTGAGAAGAAACTAAAATTGTAAATTAAATTTATATAATTTTTTCTCTAATCATTATAAGGAGAATTACCTTAATTTTTTTTTTTTTTGTAACCCAAAGGAACTTAGTAGCCCACCTGACATGTAAATACCAGTAAACCTCTGGGGGGCTACGATATGTCCTCCTCCCCATAGCTCAGGTCACAACAGGAGGATTTGAACTTGGGTCTCTTGAGTTTCAACAATTTCACATATCTTGGATTACCAATTGAGCTGCTCCCCGAGGACTGAGAATTACCTTAAATTAGTATCATTGTCTATTTGGAATTTTAATTGATTATTTAGTATTTAAAATATATTATTATACACACATGTATAATAGATCATGACTATGTTTAGGTATATGATGTATAAGAATAAGCTTTACAACATGGAAGCCGAGAGGTTCCCCAAAATTGCTTTTAACTCTAGTCAAAAACCTCACTTTCAACTCAAGTAAGGTTGGCATAAAACTTCCCAGTCTTGGCTTGATCATTGGGTTATAAATGAGGAGATCATCTTGGAGAATAAGGATAATATTAAAAACACTATTAATTCCAAATTTAAGGATAGCTTGTAGGATGATGAGGAACTAGAGGGAAAAAGGAAGCTAAAGTACTATAAGGAGGTGATCAACCGCACTCTTGCTAACTAGAATTATCTTTCTATGTTGACCAATTCTAAGAACATAATGAATATTGAAAAGATAAGAAGTAATTCTCATGAGCTTCAAAGTGAAACTAGACATTAGTCTATTATCAAAACAGCTTAGGATGAAATAATTGCCCCCCTTTGTGATACTGAGAGAGTTGAAGATGAAAACAACTTTCTCTTGGATTGGTCAACCCTTACTCAAATATGTTCTCCTTTTCAAAACATTTGCCACACTACCAACCTTCTTGAATTGTTAAGTTAAAAAAACTACAGTGATCTCAGAATACTTCCCTCGGTTCCTTTTGATCATAGAAATAAAATATTAAAGAACCTCAGTTAATCACTTGCTTTCTTAAGGTCTAATAGATCATATTGGTGTTAGTGGACGTTAATCATTATCATCATCATCATCATCGTCATTATTATACACATATCATACTCAATACATGTTAGATGTAATAATAAATTTTGAATATGAGAATGTTCGTGAATTATATATAATAATATAAATAAGTTAAAATTTTAAAATAATATTGAAAACTAAAACAATATTAAAAAGAATGCTTAAATTTTATTAAATTTATAAAAAATAAAATACTACAATTTATATATAAAGCTTGATTTTATTAAATAGAAAATTTATATTTTATAAATTCATATATATATAATATATATATATATTATATATATATAATATATATTATATATATATATAATATATATATATATATATATATATATATATATATATATATATATATTCACAAAAATGAGAATATTTTCTATTAAAATCTGTGCTCGGATGTAGTTATTACTTAGGAAATAGTTACAATGATTCATCACTTTGTGGTTCCTCAGAGAGTAGATTACTGGGGTTACAAAATAGTTATACTAGAGATCGACTATTTGTAACCACGCTGGTTAAAAATTCATGTAAAATATATAAGACCAAGGTCATGGGAAATGTATTCCAAGTTGAATGGTGGGTAAAACATCCTAGTGGGTGTTCATTCAGCTTATTATGGCTAAGAAAATTGGCAAAGGAAATGGAAAATGAAGGAAAATACTAGAAATTGAAGAAAATAGAGGCCTCATTGATAAAGAGGATTATGAGGATCAATTGGCAAGATTTTGGCTCAAGATTGGGCAATGTAACCTTTTGTCAGTTCAATTTTGGAGCTCGCATTCTATTCTCTCTCTCTCATACTCTTGGACACTTAGAGTTTTCTTGGAGAACTCTTGGAGAGTGTGACATACTTGGATGCTTGGAGCAAGAAGGCAAAGGAAGAGCATGAAAGTGCAAGAGGACATCAGGATCAACAAATACAAGAGTTTTTCTTGTAGGTACCAAGTTGCATGTAAGTTTTCCTCACTAGTTTTGGCATGCATAGCACATGCATGTGGTTTATTGGTAATAATATGTCATTAGCATAGAGGATTCCCTGGATTGATAGTGGATTTCCCTAGACTTTCCATTTCTGAGATAGTCGGTGTTGTGGGTTCATTCCTTTGTTTTTCTAGTTGGTTCTCATGTTTCCTTTAACTTGGGTTGAGTTATTAGTTCCTGAAGCCTTGGTTGGACAAACACTCTGGAAGCCCTGTAACGACTTGGGTTGAGTTACTAGTCTTGAAGCCTTGGTTAGAAAAACACTCTGGAGCCCTGTAACAACTTAGGTTGAGTTATTAGTCTTGGAGCCTTGGTTTGACAAACTCTCTGGAGCCCTTGGTGGGTTAAGTTACTAGCCTTGGAGCCTTCGTTGGACAAATGATCTAGAGTCTGAGAATAACTGTGCGTTGCGTTACTAGTCCTGAAGCCTAGGTTGAACAAACGCTTTGGATCCTGGTAGAGGCCATGGGTTGAATTACTAGTCCTGGAAGCCAGGTTGGAACAAACACTCTGAAGCCCTGAACAACTTGGGTAGAGACTGATCTAGTGATGGTTTGTCATGTCTGACTGTGAGGTGGAATCATTGTTTGATGGGTTGAGGTGGTTTTGCTTCTGGAAGCACTAGTTCGGTTTTGATATAATTTTCCATGATATCCCACTTTCATGCTTGGAATATGGCACGGGGGTGACTAGATGAAGAGTTATTTGGCTCAACCATGTCTATGGTCAGGTGGTTTGTGGAATTCCAAACCAGGTTAGCTTTTAAATCATTAATATGAGGATATATCTCCTTGTTAATTCATGAGTATTATACTGGTTTATGTGTGGATTATATGGTTGCTGTTTCCTTGGTATTTCTGTTGTTATTATGTTGATTATGAACATCTATTATGACAGTGGCTATATATGGATCTCATCATGTTTTTACTTGTAAATGAATGAACAATGTATCTATGGCCTAATAGATGAAATTGTAGCTAATGTGTTGAGGAATCAATGATTCTTAGTGATTCCTAGATAAGTATGAGACCCCTATGCTCATATCTGTTGTTTAAACCTATAGATTGCATATTTGTGACATGTTTGATGAAATGCCTGTCATGGCCAGTATGGTTCTAGTCTAGTCCTGGTCAATGTTTTTGTAAACATGTCTTTGTTCCATTGTGAAATTTTATTTTTGAAGGTGTCATTGAGTTCTAGGTAGTGACCAAGGCTTTGGGCCTAAAAGAGTGGCACAAATCCCAAAGTCGCAGGCACAACACTGGGGAAAAAAGTCCTCGAACATTCACTTTCCCATTCTATGGGAGTGTCTGGAGCCTCCTGGACGCACTTTGGTCCATATCAAGGGAGTGTATAGGGGTTTTACACACTAAAAATTCAGTTGGTCTTAGGGGCTAGTTACCTGAATGGTTGGGATGACTCCTGGGAGTTTTGTTGCTGATGTGGAACGTCCATGTGATGTGTTATGCAGGTTCCACTTCCTTAACTAACACATAGGGAGTCAAATCATATCATAGTAAATTCTCGTCACATGCTTACCCCAGTTGGCTCGTTACTTGGGTAGATGTGGGAGGAAGGGGTTACAAAGTGGTATCATAGCATAGTTTAACACTTGGACTGGATGGGTAAAATTTGTTTGTCATGCATGCATATAGGTTGTATATGGGCCGCATGGTAGTGGTTATTGTTACAATTTTGTTTCCATGTAGGAGTTGATGATGTTGTTTTTGGGATATGTTTTTCATGAATGCATATCGGTTATATATGCATTTTTTATGTGTGTCATTGTCTATATGTTGTTATGCATGCATTGTCATGGTTATGGTTTTGCATGTATGGTAGGTCAAACATGCATTTTGAGGTCATTTTATGCAATTAGGTTATCATGATGTTATTGTTATGTTATGATGCTAATGAGTTGGTTGAGATAAAGCGGGGGATGTAGACCATCAAAGTGAAGTTGTAGCATTGGACCTCGAGGCAAGAGCATGTCATCATACAAGTTTTTATGTTGGGCATGCAAGTATGTAGGTTAAGGGTTTTTATATGCATTATTTTTAAGTATATGCCTTTCATTCTATTGATGTTATGGTTACATAGATGATAGATTCTGGTTGATTAGTGTAGTCATATGCACATGTGTCGAATAGTCATGAATGATAGTATCCTATGGTTATATGCATTGTTGTTGTTGTTGTTTTGTGTTAGATAACTTGATGAATATGTTATATGTTGTTGATGAGCATGATATATAACTTGTTGTTGTTATATGCTAGTAAATGGATGATTAGGGTTATTACATTAAGATCTTGATGTTATATGTATTGTGTTGATTTGAATTGGCCTATGCAGATGGGTAGGGTTATGACATTCAGGTATGAGTCAACCTAATTATGATAGTGTGTTGTACTAATCTATATTGAATATGCATATGTGATTGTTATGCATGAATGATAATTATTTATGAGTTTATAATGTGAACATGTTAGCTAGTTATTGTTATGGATATAATGACCTTATTTATGGTTGAGTTGATGTGTTATGAATTTATTTTGTGCTAACTAGATTGATTTTGTAGACAAGATAACCTTAGTTGAGATACATTAAGGTATGAGTTTGACTATGTCATCTATTTGATGTTTGAGTGTTTGATTATGTCATTTAGTTGATTTATCTAACATGGTATGTTTGCAAGTTGGTTGAATGTTTGATGAATTTCATAATATGAGTATGTGTTCTAATGATCTTGTTTTAAGATGATTTACTAATACATATGTGTTGAGATAACTGACATGTACTTGAGTGTAATAGGTGACAGTTGTATCATTATGTCTAATTACTATGAGTTGACTATGAATTATGACACGATTGTTAGTCTTGGTAATGGTTGGTTTCAAATTGATAGAAATGATTGTCTTGATATTTGGAACATTTGTTTGACATGTGTGAGAAGTTGCAGGGTAACATGTTTGGTATTAGCATGACAAGGTAATGATTGATTTGCTTATATCACTATACATTGGGTGATGTGACACTACATAGTAAGACTTAGTTGCAGGAAGGTAAAGGTAAAAGAAAGGAACTGGGTGAGAATTCCTTTGGCTATGTTTGGAAATTGCAAATTCCAAACGAATGGGTGATTTTCATACAGGAAGTATTCTTAACCCTAATTTGTTTGAAATTATGTGGATATATGCTATATTCATGGACATGTATTTGACAGGTATAACAATTGGTGTCTAGTTATAGCTAGATCTGTCAAGGGAATTGGAGTCCCTTGAGACATGGCACAATTGTCTTTAGCTACAACGAAATGTGCTTGGCATAACAAGGTAAGGTAACTAGTATGTTGTTATGTTTACTTATGTACTGACAGTTATGTGTTTATGGCTGTATGATGCAAGAGATTGCATGGAAAAAGAGATTGCCATGAAATCTTAAAGAAGGCTCGGGTTGAAATTTCACTTGGAGGCACTAGGAACCATGGGGATTGAGTCATGGTGTTTGTTGCTTTTTTTTTCTTTCAGTATTTATGATTTGGTTGCGCTTGATTTCATATTTGTTATGCCTAGTGCAAGGCCTTGCCACTTTGTTTGCGGTGTCGTAATGTTATCGATTTTCATGGTTTTCTTCTTGTTTGCATTTTTTTCTTTCCTTTTATGTTTTGAGGGTCTTGGGATTTAGTTTGGAAAAAGGAAAGTTAATGAAGTTCGGGAAGAGCTTAATGAAGCCCATCAGCTAATGAAAGATTCAGATGAATCTTGGTGCATGAGTAAAGGGAAGTTGAAGGAAAGGGTATGACAACCAGTTGAATTGGTTGGGTCCATTGAGATAAATGGATGGTGGCAGGACAATCATGAGAAAGGTAATGGAAAGGTAAAGTAAATGGAATTGAGGCGTTAGATACCTTGGCTAAGTTGGGAATTGTTGTTCTCAATGTCATGCATGTTGTGCATGGATAAAGGGAGTTCTCTTAACCTCGACCTTATGATATTTGGTAATTATGTTGTGATCATGATTATGCTGATGTCTATACATGTATGTATGTACATATTTCATGTCTGACAGGGTGATCATGGATCAAGATTGTTTTATGTTAATGTTTATATGTATATATGTATGTATGTATGTCATTTTCTAAGAGGATCATGATTGTTTAATGCTAATATTTATATGTATATATATGTATGTTGCTATCTGATAGGGTCACCAGGGATCATTCTTATGGAGGAATGATTGCTTATGCAGGTGAATGGCATAAAGAGGTTCCTAGTTTATGGAGAATAAAGTGGGAAGAGTAGTCATGACAAATATATGAGGTAAATATCATGTGGATATGAATTGATATTGTATGCTTGTATTATGGCTATGTTTATGTTATGATAGGTAACACTGAAGGATACATCAACAAAATGAAAACAATGTGCTTTACGACATGATAGGATAAGCATGGATAAGACACTGGAAGCAAGGTTGCTTGGTAGAGACAATGTGGTTTTGGATGTGTGGTACTATTGTTGTGCATATGTTGTATATGTTGTACATGTTGCATCTGTGATGTTGTGTGCATGAGGTATTATGTATATATAGTGTTTGTACATGTTGTTTATGCAATGTTATGTACATGGTGGTACAAATAGTATTGTGTGAATATTGCATATGTAGTGTTGGGTATAGATGGTGCTATGTACATGTTGGATATGCGGTGCTATGTACATATTGTATTGTGCGCATGATGGATATGCGATGTTGTGTGCATATGGTGTTGTACGCATGTTGGATATGCGGTGCTGTGTATATATGGTGCTATGTACATATGGTGTTGTGTGCATGTTGTGCATGTAGTGCTATGTGCATATGGTGTTGTGTGCATGATTATACATGTGGTGCTATGTGCAAGTGGTGTTATGTACATCTCGTGCATGTGGCGTTGTGTACATGTTGTGCATGTGGTGCTATGTACATATGGTATTGTGTACATGTTGTACAAGTGGTGCACTGTACATGTGATGTTGTGAAGGTGGTGCCATGTACATATGATGTTGTGCACATGTTGTGCAGGTGGTGCTATGTACAAGTGGTACTGTGTACATGTTGCATATATGGTACTGGTGTACATGTAGTATTGTGCGCATGTTGTACATGTTGTGTTGCGGGCATGCGATACTATGTATGTGCATTGTGTTGTCGTGGTATCATGACATATGTATTCATTGTGTTGCACTCTATGTATATTTGTGTTGTGTTGTACACGAGGTGTAGGTGTATGTATTTTGTTGTGGTGTACACCAAATGTAGGAGTATGTATTGTGTTGTGTTGTACACTAGGTGTAGGTGTGTGTGTGGTATGTCAGATGTAGGTGGATGTATTGCATGGTGTTGTATGTCGTGTGTGGATTGATGTGTGTGATGCACACTATGTGTATGTGCACATGGTTGATGTGAAGAAACTGGGTGTTTTTCGGGTATGGCAACAGATCCGGTGTGCATACGAAATAAGGGCAAAGGTAGAAACTAAGGATTGATTAAAGGATAAGTATTAGTATTTTATTTTAGTTTTATTATGCATGTGATTTATGATAATGGTCTATGATGATGACATGTTATATATGATTCTATTTATGATGGTTACATGTGATTTATGATTTTGACCTATGATGGTTGTGCTATGAGCTAACTTGATGTGATATGTTTATACATGATGATTTCGTCAAAGATGATAGTTTGACTTGTTGTGATAGGAAACGAACAAAATTGCAAGTGTGCCTTATTGACGGGTCACCAATGAGGTATGATTTGAAGTTATTCAATTTATTTTGAATCTAATGGAAATTATGTGCTTGGTACAAGAAAGCATGAAATGCCCGGTTGGGTGGTCAAAATTGATGACAAGCATTAGGGGTAACAACAAAAGAAATTGGAACATGCAAAAAATATGCCAGTAAAGCACTTTAGGAGGAGGGTCATTGTGGGACACTAGTACCCAATAGTGTCCATTGATTGTCATGAGCATGCTATGTCCAATATGATGGTTTTAAGGCAGAGATATGCCTTCTTTTTTGGACCTTCCGATGTGAGGAAACATTGTTGAGGGATGGACTACCTGGGATGATGGTGCCAATAGAACTTGGAAGGTGAGTGACTGCACAAAAGGGGTGATTAGATTTGCTAAGGGACTGTGTATCAAAGAAGTGAAGGTCAGGGATGGATTTGTTTCGGTCATTAGCATTGCCAAATGGAACCAGAAGCACATTGGGAGTGTGCCCTAGAACAACAAGCCAACAACTGTTCACTAAGAGGGAAAGTGGCACAAGATTGTAGCACTGGACATTGGATGCAAACTTTGACTTTGACAATGGATTTTGGACTTCCTAGGAAGGAGGTGAATCATCATACTACTTTTGAGGGTGGAGGTTTGAGCCTCTGGATTCCCTTGTTGATTGATACATGTATCATATCCTTTTATTTGTTTGTTGAGAAAATGCGCATATGTGTATATTATTTTAAATATTGTATCAATCTGGTTTATAAATCTCCACAGACAATATGGTTATTTGTTGGTTAAAGAAAATGTGCTTAAGTATATGTGGTTGTTATTGTAAATACCATAATGAGTTGTGTTATAAAGCTCCAGTAAACGGTATGATTGTCATGTTTCAGTAGTGGTCATTATAAATACTGCAACGAGTGGTGTTATAAAGATCCATTGGAAATATGTTTTCTTTTCAGCAGTCTTATTGGTTGTAGGTGTCATTGAACACTGAGGATGGTGTCCCCCTAAGGGGGATGGTTCTGTAATAGCCCTGGTTAAAAATTCATGTAAAATATATAAGACCAAGGTCATGGGACATGTATTCCAAGATGAATGGTGGGTAAAAAATCCTAGCGGGTGTCATTTGGTTTATTATGGATAAGGAAACTGACAAAGGAAATGACAAAGGCATTGAAAAGGCAAAGTGGGATTTTTGGCACATTTATTTATGAAAATAATGGAAATTAGGAGAAAAGGAAGGTGAAAGGTCACAAGTTGCATGTGAGGAGGAAAATGAGGGAAAATAATGGAAATTGAAGACAATAAAGGCCTCATTGATGAAAAGGCTTATGAGGATCAGTTGGAAAGCTTTTGGCCTCGGCTTGGTGAATGTAACCTTTTGTTAGTTTAGTTTTGGAGCTCTCACTCTATTCTCTCTCTCTCTCTTTCATACTCTTGGACACTTAGAGTTTTCTTAGAGCACTCTTGGAGAGTGTGGCATACTCGGTTGCTTGGATTAAGAAGGAAAAGGAAGAGAAGGAAAGCGTAAGAGGACATCAGAATCAACAACTAAAGCGGGTTTTGCTTGCAAGTACCAAGTTGCATGTATGTGTTCCTCACTAGTTTTGGCATGCATGTCACATGCATGTGGTTTATTGGTCATGATCTATCATTGGCATGGAGTATTTCCTGGATTGACAATGGATTTGCATATCCTTACCATTTACAGGATAATCATGGTGTTTTGGGTTCATTCCTTTGTTTTTCTGGTTAGTTCTCATGTTTCCTTTAGCTTGGGTTGAGATATTAGTTCCTAGAGCCTTGGTTGGACAAATGCTATGGAAGCCCTATAACAACTTGGGTTGAATTACTAGTCCAACCTTAGTTGGAAAAATGCTCTGGAGCTCTGTAATAGCTTGGGTTGAGCTATTGGTCTTGGAGCCTTGGTTGGAAAAACGATATGGAGCCCTTGGTGGGTTGAATTACTAGTCCTAGAGCCTTGGATGGACAAATGCTATGGAGCCCGACAACAATTGTGGGTTGAGTTACTAGTCTTGGAGCCTTCATTGGAAAAATTCTCTAGATCCCGGCAACAGTCGTGGGTTGAGTTACTAGTCCTGGAAGACAGGTTCGACTGTGAGGTGGAATCACTGTTTGATGGGTTGAGGTGGTTTGGCCTCTAGAAGCCCTAGTTCAGTTTTGATGGATTGTTCCATGAGATCCCACATCCATGCTTGGAATATGGTACGTGGGTGACTAGATGAAGAGAGATTTGGCTTAGACATGTCTATTGTTAGGTGGTTCGTGGAAGTCACAATTTTGGTTGGTATTTTCATATTTAATATAGGTTATTTATCCTTGTTAATTCATGATTACACTAGTTTATGTGTGGATTATATAGCTATTTTTTCCTTGGCATTTATGTTGTTATTATGTTGGTTATGAATATGTATTATGATAGTGGCTATGTATGGATCTCATCATGTTTTTACTTGTAAATTAATGAAAAATGTATCTATGACCTAATAGATGAAATTGCAACTAAGGTGTTGAGGTATCAATGCTTCTTAGTGATTCTCAGATAAGTATGAGACCCCTATGCTCAGATATGTTGATTAAACCTATAGATTGCATATTTGTGACATGTTTGACGAAATGCCTGTCATGGCTAGTAGAGGTCTAGTCTAGTCCTTGCCAATGTTTTTGTAGATATAACTTTGCTCTTCTGTGAAATTTCATTTTCGAAGGTGTCATTGAGTTCTGGGCAGTGACCTGGGCTCTAGGCTTTAAAAAGTGGCACAAATCCTAGAGTCACAGGCACAACATTAGGGGAAAAAGTCCCTAGAGACTCAATTTCCCATGTTGTGGGAGTGTTTGGAGCCTCTTAGATGCACGCTAGTCGATATCAAGTGAGCATCCAAGGGTACTAAAACTTTAGTTGGTCTAAGGGGCTATTTATCTGAGTGGTTGGGATGGATCCTAGGAGTTTTGTTGCTGATGTGGAAGGTCTGTGTGATGTGTTCTATTCGTTGCACTTCCTCAACTGATACATAGGGAGTCAAAATATCATAATAACTTCTTGTCACATGTTTATCCTCATTGGCCGGTTACTTGGGTAGATGTGGGAGGAGGGGGTTACACTATTATTGACAGAATCATATATATTTTGTAAAATTATTTGAGGATAAAAATACACTTATAGTGAGAGAACATGATAAAGGTCATGGGGAAAGATCCATCAATAGTCTTCCCCCATGTCAAATGGAAGCTCCATTATTGGTAGTCTAATCATCGCTAGTTGGGCGATGTACCAATAATTATTCGAGATGTTTTCCAAGAGCATCATCCTCATCATCCTGTTGGGATAATTTCATTTTCAGTGTTTGAATTTCCTTGGAGAGGGTAATCGACTTTGTCATCTACTAATGCAATTTCCAATTGATTTCTATAGTATCTAGTTGGAGAGACTCAATTTTCTATAGGCAATTGTTGCAAGTTGAAGTGGAAATTGTTTGAGGGACTTTGTACCTTTTAATCCACACGTTCAAACTTGCTAAACCATTTATGTTCTATCTTGCATGGCGCAAGGGAGGTTCTGGAGAGCACGAACAAGGCAACGGAAGAAAGAAACTAGAGCAGAGAATATCCATGGGAAGGGGATGACATCCCTATAGAAGACATACCGAGCCTAATAGATAGGAACTAATCCTAATTCACCAATTAAAACAAAGTCCTCATAGAGAAATAAAGTATGAGTGACTCCCAGGTCCAAGAGGCCACAACGTCAATTGAATTCATAGGCAAAAGATAGAAGAATACAAAGAGGTCAAGGTATCAAGCTGGTTCCAAGGGTGGAGGAGAATCCAAAAATTACAACAATGGAAATGGAAAGCCAACGAAAGAAATTATTGACAACTTAGAAGTACAATCCAAAATTGAAGAATGCTAACTTAATAGGGAAATCTAAAGCGAGAAATTATAATTGGAAAATATTAATTTGCGATGGAACGATAAAACTTGACATCTATATGAGTGCTTTGGGAAGAATCTTTACAGTAGTGCACCCGAACATTAATGAAGTTGCTGCCTATAATATGGAGATTCTCACTACAGAGGAATTAGATGATGACAATGATACAGTACATGTGGGGTTGCTCAAAGCACCACCAGTAACAACAAACACTGAGATGGTTGGGAATTAAAAAGCTCATGGTAGGAGGATGAATAAAGGAAATTAGTTTAATTGGTCATAGTTAATTCCAAATGTGAGAGTGCTCCCATCTCCATAAATTATCATCATTACAATGACCATTGAAACCACTAATATCCAAAATGCGAGATCAAGGTTGAGATCACAATATCATCTCTTTGTTGTACACTAAGTGTGTGATGGGATGTGGTTTAATTGAAGTGCATGAGGCACATCAATCATGGGAGCCCTAGTACCATGAGACATGCTCCTTCAAAGTTTTACCCAAGTGCCTAATGTTTGGGATAGGAGTCACAGAGAGAGAGAAATTTTTTTCCCTTTACAGAATTGAGTGGGGGTGGGGGGTGGGGGATGGGGGGGGGGGGTGTCATGGGATATTTTTCCAACCATGGCTACCATTGAATTTAGTTTTCCTAGCTCTAAGGAGACATGCTAAATTAGCTTGCTTTTCTGCTTCGGAGTTTTGGTTCTTGAAGATGTGGAAGAGGGATTTTAAATGAAAATTTTCGAGAACTTTAGATATTATTTGGAGCAGGTGTTTAAGGTGATTTTATTTTGGCCAAGTACCTTTTTTTAAGTGATAGATAGTTAGGAGAGACTCCCCTAATATTGGAAACTACTAGATATTAAGATATTTTACTAATATAAGGCCTAGGAGGAGGCCATACATGTCAACTTGATAGTTAGTTTGTTGTCCCAGCCCCCAAGAGCACCTGATGACTAATTTTCCTTCGTGGTTGTGAAGAACACCTCCTCTCTTACCACTGCTATTATAAATTCACATATTTTACTAAGTAAAAAAATTACATATTTTTATAAAAAATGATAAATAATTAAATAAAAAATCCCATACCATTAAACACTAAACAAATTCTCAATCTCTTAAAAAATGGTAATTTTAAATAAGAGTGATGGCTGCATAGTGGCATAGTACTTGCCTCTTTTGATAGTTATCGATATGTTAGTGTGATTAAGGTAGTGTGGGGTCTGTGTTTTGTCCTTATTTGAGAATGTTCTGCTTTTGAAATTGTTTCTGCAAGCCACACCTCTTCACTATGCATAATGAAAGCTAAACCCTGAGATATGAACACTTTTCAATCAATATAACAATTACCCCGAACCACTGAAGATATAGAGAAACTAATAGTTGAAATTTATCTGAAATTCATATGAAGTAAATGGATTAAATGGAGGCAAGGAAAACACTCAACAATATTATATATCATGCAAGTGCATACTTGAAAATTTAAGTCCCACAAGCCTCACCTCCACACTTCGCATAATGAAAGCTAAACCACACATTTTAATCATTATAGTAGTTTCCTCGAACCACTAAAGATATAGAGAAATTGGCCACATATTATATGAAATTCATATTAAGAAAGTGGATTAAATGGAGGCGAGGCAAAGTCTTAGAAATATTATATATCAAGTAAATGCATTCCCAGAAATTTAAGTCCCACAAAAGTAATATATAAATTTCACTCCAAGGTGCGAAGGAAGCATTCATTGTGCAGTGTGCAGAGGTACAGGAGTGCGAAGGTGTAGAAGAAGCACAATTGAATCTTCCTCTGCATGTCCACACTCTGCATAATGAAAGCTTCCTCTACACCTCTGCACTCTGCATAATGCAAGCTTCCTCTGCGCCTTTGCACTCCGAGGAAATACATTTTGTCTTGCTTATGAAATATATTTTGTAGAATCTTGATCAAAGTTATAAAACAAATTTGTGTAAATATTGACGTGGAATATGAACTATGGATCTTTTTAAATATATGTCTAGGGTTTCTCTTATTCAATTGATCTGTAGGTGGTATTTAATTGTTGGACATATGCCAAGCAGGAAAAATAACGAGATCATGGATTTCACACTTCGTAATTGTTGTAGCAGTTGCATCGAACTGCTAAAGATATAGAGAAACTGGGCATATCTTATCTAAAATTCATATTAAGCTGGAGGATTAAATGGAGGTGAGGAAAACAATCAACAATATTATATATCAAGAAAGTGCATACCCAAAATTTAAGTCCCATAAATTAATATATAAATTTCACTCGGAGGTGCAGAGGAAGCTTTCATTGTGCAGAGTGCATAGGTGCAAAAGAAGCACAATGAAAGCTTCCTCTACACCTCTACACTCTACACAATGAAATCTTCCTCTGCACCTCCACCCTTTGTACAATGAAAGATTCATTTGCACCTCCACACTCCGAGGAAATACATTTTGTATTTCTTATGAAATATATTTTGTAGAATCTTATCCAAAGTATAAAACAAATACATGTAAATATCAGTGTAGAATATAAACTATGGATCTTTTTCAAAATATGCCTAGGGTTTTTCTTATCTGATTTCTCGACAGGTGGTTTTAATTGATGTTGGGAAGAATAGCTAACGAGATCATGGATTTTGTTAGTCCATGGCAGAAGTATTTTATAGGAAGGAAATGCTTCCTCCTGTTGCGAACTTGAGGCAAATAAGTGGCAAAAATGATTTATGAGATTCTGTTGCCAATATCATTGTCATATTTTATTTTAAATTGTTAGCGCCATGGTCAACTTTCATTTTTTTTAGAATAGATGCCTATGTGAGATTGATAGAAATACACTCAATATAATGTTTCTAAAAGCTATAGTCAAAACAACATTAAGCTAGAATGTTTCAATAGACATTTTTAAGGAGGTGCAAAAGAAGCTTTCTTTATGTGGAGTGTAGATGAAGCACAATGAAAATGGACATTTTGGGTCAATGGAAATAAATTATGGTATTGACTCGTGAATAATCTTCAAATATTTCTAGATAGGTCTAGGATTGAATGACTTAATGTAATAATATATGCGAGAAAACCCATCTACATTTTTTTAAATCAAAAGGTATATTTCAAATCTATGGATCCCAAGGTTGGTGAAATGCACTCAATGTGAGACAAAGTACATGAAAATTGTTGGAACAAAGTACAAATTAACCCAACAATAGGAACATTAACACACAAAATTACAAATTAGCATCACGTACAACATATGAAGCTTTTATTGTGCACAGTGTGGGAGTGTGGAGGAAGCACAACAAAAGCTTCCTTTGCATCTCCATACTCTGCACAATCAAATTAAATTAATTAAAAATAAAAGATTAAAACATATAACATCTTTCAAACTTTAAAAGATTAAGACATATAACATAATTCAAACTTTACAGTAAATAAAACTACAAAACTTTGTTAATCAAAATAATAAAAGTTGTCATACATTTTGTGTTTTCATTGAATTTTATCGACCATCACTGTGTTAACGTTGTATTCTTGGGAGATGTATGTCTGAGATCCAAAATTATTGTCAAATGTTCATTTTTATTGTAATCAATAACATAACATTAGATGTGATATAAAAGCTCAAAGCATATCCTCAAAAACTTATGCAAAATATTATCAAAGAATTCTCCACAACATTGGTGAACAAACTCAAATTTGGAATAGAGCAATCAATTTTTGTACTTGAGAAGTCTTGAATAGTAAGAAATACAATTACAAAAACAAGAATTGTGTCCAAACTCAATGCACAATGAAATCTAAACCCTGAGATATGCACACTTTGCAATTGTTTTAGCAGTTGCCCCGAATGACTGAAGATATAGAGAAATTGGCCACGTCTTATATGAAATTCATATTAAGTAGTTGGACTAAATGGAAGCGAGGCAAACACTCATCAATATTATATAATAAGCAAGTGCATGCCAGGGAATTTAAATACCAAAAAAATTAATATATCAATTTCACTCTGAGGTGCGGAGAAAGCTTTCATTGTGCGGAGTGAGGAGGTGCATAGGAACCTTTCATTTTTCTTCTTCCACACCCCTTCCTATAATTCTATTCATGTATATTTAAAACACAATAGAATTTTCATGCAATCAAATAGGAAATCTCCTATAACAAATGAAAAATTGTTTAAACAAAATAGTTTATGCTAGCATGTAATTGCATATTGTACATTCTCTTTTTATAAAAAACATATGCTTTTCCATTGATGCCTTAACAATCATGCTTTAAAGATGTTCTAATATCACTATGACCTATTGCTCCATGAAAATCACAACACAATTACTCTTTAGAAACTAAACATTCTAGATTTGTTCTCATATGACTATTGATTATTCAACTATTCAATCAGTACTCAATCTCAAGGAATTTAATGTTTTATGAATTCTAGTTAATCATTTATGCAACTCCAATGTCTATGAGAAAACAAATTTGAAATAAAGAACAATCATGAAAATGAAAAACATGATATAGCTATAGATGATAAGGCCATAAGATAAAAAATATATGCATTAATAGGATATGCATATACCTAGATTGATGATGCAACTTTAGTTGAAAAGAGCGGAGAAACTTCTTTGTTATTTTGTTCTAATTCGGTTAAAGTTACATGACTCAATATTATCACATGGTAAATGCATTAACAATTAATCATCTTCCCTATGAACCTACATTACTTAATACAACTTTTCAATTCATTTGAAAGGGATTGCCATCCATTCTGTACACATAAAATTTTCTCTTGGTCTTTACATAACCGACAATGAGATTTGGAATTTAACTGTAACAAATTAAGTTGTGGATCTCATCAACCCCACTTACTTATACATATACTATGTAAACACATTAAGCATTCACATTAAAAACAAAGGAACCACAATATATCTGATAAATATATCATAGAATCTTCCCTTATTCGAAAACATCTCCTTGCATATTCCTTACACTAACAACCAAAGTGCACAACACCTAGCACAACACTGCTTATTATTCATTCCAATAACTAGCAAAACTAAAACCTAGCAAAGAGCTTAGCAAAGAATTTGGAGAAAACCATTCATAACAAGCCCCCTTGAGAACTAATCAAATATGCTTTAGCAACGTGCATGTCAAAATGTGCATTATAAACACCTGGCCAATGCTACTACAAACACAATAATTATTCAAATTTTGTTAGCTTCTCTTTACACTATTATAAGTACTCATATATCGTGATCACAATATCCATGTAAAATAATGTGAAAATAATGTTCAAAATTGTCGTGTGGGATGGAAGTATACGAGAGAAGTGTGTGGAGGGGAAAAGCGTGCAGGGGTGCAGAAATGGGGGAATAAAGAGTTTCCCACACATGCCCCTCTTCTGCATATCCTTGTGTAGAGAAGTAGCTTACTGGAAAATCGAAATTCGCATTGATAATGATAAATATAAGTCCTTTTGACATTTATTCAACAAATTGACACATTACATTAATTTTTATTGTATTTCCCCAACTAAATAAGCTAATGGAATACCATAAATATTCAAATTGGCACAGATAGTTAAACAAGGCTATAATTATACTGAAATAACAAAGATTAAAATGTACATGTTTTGGCCCACACCACTATTGCATCCTGATATCAAATAAAACGAGCCCACGTCGACATAGTAGTCGGTACAATTAATCACCCATCCTTATTTCGCAACTGAGATACACGCAAACCAAAATTTTATGCCCAAAATTTTAATAAGCCAAAATTGCTAATTAATTAATTAATATGTATTGTTGTGTAGGAAGGAGGTGTGTAGAAGAAGTGTATGAAAGGTGAAGGTATGCAGAGGTGTGGAACATTTTAGAAGAAATCTTATGATCCTTGATCCACACACTCATTCTCCCGCACAACACCTCTTCCTCATACGCATTAAAAATACCCTCCACTTAATATTGGATAATAAGTATTTTACTAACAAATGTAAAATCACAAATGAACTTAGTATTTGAGAAGCATGTATACAAAGATTCTCACCAATATACACACAAACCAAAATTTTCATGCCCAAAACTTTAATAGGCCAAAACCACTAATTAACTAATTAATATGCACTGTTATGTGGGAGGGAAGTGTGCAGAAGAAGTGTGTGAAAGGTGAATGTATGCGAAGGTGCAGAACATTGTGGAACAAAGCTTATGTTCCTTGCTTCGCGCACCCATTCTCTTGCACAACACCTTTTCCTCATATGCATTAAAAAGACACTCCATTTAATATTGGATAATAAGTATTTATATGAAAAATGTGAAATCACAAATGCACTTAGTATTTGGGAAGCAAGTATACCAAGATTCGTTGATTCCACTTGTCAAATAAAATGATCCCGCATTGACATAGTAGGGATAATTAATTGCCCATCCTTATTTTGCACCCGATATACACATAAACAAATTTTTTCATGCAACAAACTTTAATAAGCCAAAACCGTTGATGAATTGCTTAATATGTAGTTTTGTGTGAGAGGTAGGTGTGGAGAAGAAGTGTGTGGAGGGGGAATGTATGTAGATGTACAAAACATTCCGGAAGAAAGTTTTTATTCATTGCTTTGCACACTCGTTCTCTCACAATACTTCTGAATTTTGAACGAATATAAATCATTTGCATTTTGAACCTCTGAAAGAAATAGCATACGATTTTTTTTTACACGGTATTGAAGTAGTTAACAAAAAACAACATATCAAAGAATCTTATTTTGCACCCGATATACATGTAATCCAAAATTTTCATGCCCCAAACTTTAATAAGCCAAAAATGTTAATTAACTAATTAATATGTAGTGTTGTGCAGGAGGGAGGTATGCCAAAATGTATGTGGAAGTATGAAACATTGCTGAAGGAAGTTTATGTTCCTTGCTTTGCACACCCATTCTCCCACATAAAACTTCTTCCTTACACACGTTAAAATGACACTTCATTTAATATTGGATAATAAGTATTTAATTCACAAATATGACATCACAAATGCACATAGTGTTCGGGAACCATGAATATCAACATTCATTGTTTCTACTTTGATACAAATTTTAAATAATCAAAAGCCATCGAACATAGTTTTGAAAACTACATATTGGATAATCGAAAAAGCAGTTTTGTCACAACTCCTTTGCATCCTAATATCAAATGAAACAAGCCCATGTTGACATAGTAGAGGAGAGAGTTAATCACTCACCCTTATTTTGCACCTGATATACACATAAACCAAACTTTTCATGCCCCAAACATTAATAAGAAAAGAATGCTAATTAATTGATTATTTTTTAGTGTTGAAAGGTATGTGGAAGAAGTGTGTAAAGGGGAAATTCATGTGGAGATTCGAAACATTGCAAATGAAAGTTTCTATCCCTTGCTCCCACACCCAGATACTTCATTAAATATTGGATACTAAGTTTTTGCTTAAAGTTAAAATAATTTCATGTCTCTAGAAGAGAGTTCCCTTGGCACCCCCATTCTCTCGCACATACCCTTTCTTTAGCACATCCTTCATTCCACACAGAGTCACAGTTCCATACCCTTGTTCTCTCACACCACTGAATTTGTGAAAGTTTAAAATGAAATAAGAGATAAACACACTAGGAGTCCCAGTGTTAGTGCCAGTGTCAATGTCACCAACAAAACGCCCCCTCGCTTACGTAAAGGACTTGCTTAGAGCACTATGTCAGTGTCAGTGTTAGAGCACTCATCGACGAAATGTCTATTTACAAAATTACTCTAATTTTCATTTAAAAATGATTTGTGAGGCACGAAAAAATACCAAAATTAAATTACCCTCCACTAGGGAAACTATATCACATCAAGGATCGCTTAGCTAATAAAAAATTAGAAATAAGTTTTTTCAAAAATTAGGAAAATATTTTTGAATTATAGAAAAATGTAAATATTCACATACTAGAAAGTTAAAAAACGCGACAAACTAATCAAGAGTCAAAAGACGTTGATACTCGGCAAACTAATCAAAAATCAAAAAGAATTTAATTATGAAGCGAATGCTATAGTCCCTAACAAAGTAAAACCTATAATAAATAATGCATCCATTTTTAACCGATACTATTCACTTTTACTCTATGAAATTAAACAATAAAACATTAAAATTAATATTTGAAAAATTATTTAAAAATAGAATTGATCAGGGTCTGTTTCATGTCTTAATTGAATTCAATCATGAGATTCGAAGAGATGATATTACAGTCCAGTTTGGATATTGGTACTGATAGTACATTGATAGCACAATCTCACCAATATTCAGCTTTCCATTAAATAAATATTAATAGCTATTCAGTACGGAAGAGGCATGTGTGCGGTAAAGAATAAAGGAAAATTAAGTGTGTTTATGGTCTTGGGAACACTGCAATTAACAAAGTGGAAAAGTGGAAGCTCTCGTCAAAACAATGGAGTTAAAAATTATGGTTATTATTAGAACTTTATATTATTATATTACCTAAGGATTTTAGCAAGTCATCTTCATAAGGAGTGTGTGAGAAATTATTGCTATGGTAATGGAATTAAATTAAATTAATTTTTATCATATCTTTTAGTCACTAAACACGAAATTGAATTCAAAAGTGAATACTAGTTTTGTTTTTTTGACAAATATGTTTTTTAAAGAATGGTATAGGATTATTATGGTAATAGAATTTAATTCAATTGAATTTTATCATATTTTTTATTCCGCAAATATGAAATTGAATTTAAAAGTGAATACTAGTAATGTTTGCAAATATGAAATTGAATTCAAAAGTGAATACTAGTAAATTTTGACAAACATGTTATTACTATAAAGAAAGGTATAGATTAATTATCTCCACATTTACGCTACTATAAATGTCATTAAGTGTATTTCATTCCTCCCTCATACATGTCTTAACGTAAAATCAACTACCAGGGTTTCCATTAACCCTACTTGCCTTACCTCCAAGGTTATTGAAGTCTCTCATGATGTTGTTAATAAGGAATTAGGGCAGGCAATTGTTCTCACATGTGGTATATTTGAGAGGTCCTTGGGAGCACAACCCTTTGTCATATATTATTCCAGCCCATATATGACTGCCGATTTTTTACATGGCTATGACAACAAGCTAAGGTAGTTATGATTTTATGTATGGCTATGACAACAAACTAAGGAAGTTATGATTGACAATGTTTGGCAGTAGATTCTTTTTATCGAGTCCCAGTGGTAGTCTTTAGGCGCAAATTCCACGGCAAAGGAATAACCAGATGATTTGAGTAGGAAATTCATCAGTCGCAATTGAAGCTACAATTCTAAATCCAGTCAACTAAATGGGTGGAAAGCATGTCCTTAGGACTCTTACTTCGCTCACTGGTATGGCTCAGCGTTTTGTCAGTGAAGAAAGAAATTCATGAGGAACTCCAACTCCATGTGTTTGCGATCACATGAGTTAGAAAGGGGTAACACAACTAGATAAATATGATTTTTGTGCCACTGCTATCTGGTTAATTTCACTACTATTTCTATTGGTATTTTTATTTATACTCGAATTACTGTTGTACCTGATATGCAGCAAAGTCTACCTAAGTTGATTGCAGTTCTATTGCCCATGACAACCATTTTGTTTTGCCTCCAGCCTCATACAAATCAAGAAGGCTAGAAATTAGAAAAGCATAATCCTCTAGGAAACCAGGAGCCTCAGACGGTCCTTGCAAGTCGGTTTGGAAGAACTGCTTAAATAATCTAAGCGGGGAATTCTGCTTTGCCCAATATCTTCCCAGTGAAAGTTCTAAGAAAGTAGCAGCACGAGACAAGGTTCAACAAGAAATCGTGTACAACAACCTGAGCATACATGTACGGGCACCTCCTTTGCCTTAAATAAGAATATACGATATTTATCCACTCACACTCGTCGTTTAATAGGAAGCGCAAAACATATAGTAGGCTCTTAATGAATTCTGCAGCTTTTTCTACAACATGTAGGTAATTTGTTATAGCAAACTCTTAATGAATTCTGCGGCTTTTTTTGCAACAAGTAGGTAATCTGTTGCCTGCAAAATACCATGGCATAGAAGATGTCAATAGAAACATTTAATAGTAGGATATGAAACTGGACAAAAATAGAAAATTAATTAGCAAAACGTCTTAAACCAAATAATGCGTACAGGAGGTTAAAAAAATTACAACCATGGAAACCTCCGACCAGATAGTATTTAGATAAATGATGAACTAGTCTCCCCGATAATGAAGGATTGTTATGGAGTCGATGGCTACTCTCGCCACATGTTCTTTATGGAGATGCTCTTGCCCCATGTTCACCACATGTCTTTTGTGGAGAAAACAAGTGTCTCCAAAAAATAAAATGAGATCAATGTCTTCACATAAAATAAAGCTATGTTAACCAGAAAATGTTTATGAAGTAATGCTGGTATTAGTTTATTGAAACAGAAATTGTTGATATCAATTGACATTTATCGTAAGTTTCCTCTACATCTTGCCTCGATATAAGGCCAAATAAGACAGTCAAATTTTTTATTGGATGAAATAGTGGCCAGAAGAAGTTTATAAATTGATAAAAAAGTATTTCTAAAATATAAGATGAAAACCTTAAGTTAAACGCGTTCAATAAAAAAAACTACTAATAAAATACACCAATCCATATAGGCCCAAAAAAACAGACACTAAACAAATAACAAACAGACACTAAACAAATAACAAAATGTACATTCGACAAGTAATTCTAAAAACATAACTATAAAGTTTACTAATATATAACTTAGTAACATAGCTAAAAAGTCTACTTGTATAAAGCATAGCTAAAAAGTCTATTGGTATAGCCAACCAACCAAGCTAAACTGAAATAATATTATAAAACATATTAAAACTCCACTAAAGCTACCACTAAAAACAACTTTTATGTCAAAGGAACACTCTTTGTTATTGCTATTGATTTGATTTCAAAATTATAATATATTAATAATACTATTGCATGTAATGTCTCTAGTTCGGTATTCAAGATTCTTTCCACATCACAAAATAATACTCTTAAATTATACATTTATTCCATTTTACAAAATTCATAATAATAATTAAATTATAATATTATATTGATTTATATAATTTGAATTAAAATATCAAAAAAACTCTCCTCATTCATTATATGAGAATTAATAACTCTCCTCATTCATTATATGAAGAATCATAAATCATTCCTATACTTGGGATTAATTTCCAAATAGAATTTTAAATGTTTAGAATACAATAATATTAAATATTTATGAGTTTTTATTTTGTTTTATTTATATTTTATTTAGGGAAATTGTTTCATAAAGTAATTTATTTTTTATCCACAAAAATTATTGATGTTTTTTTATGTCATACATTAAATAAAGTGAATAGTCGATTTTAATATTGCAAAATTTCTTGACACAAGACTAACAATGATGGTTTCTCTTTTGAATAGACAAAAGAAGAGAAAATATATTAGAAGGAAATAAATCACTCAAGTTCATTTCTCACTTGATATCCTTATGTCTCAACTTTTCCTTCATTTTATGAAATAAAAAACAAAATTCATATGCCAAAGATATCGATGTTTTCCCATATATCTCCATTATTTCCCTTTTATCATTATTTCCATTTGTCACACTATTTAATCATTTTCCATTGAGGAATTACCTTACCTCCTTCTCTTCTCTTTCTATTTAGTCTTTTACATAGACATTTCCCACACTTAGACATTTCCAAGTTATGCAAAACATTACCCCACTTCATATTCCTCTGCACACGCTTTTCTCTGTACAACCCATTCCTCTGCACCTCACTTCTGCATTATATTAGTTCTCATTTATTTTTATCTTAAATTCCTTTGACATATCTCCTTACGATAGATGGCATCCTGCTGGACATATCATGGGGCGAAACTTGGAAGGTATTAGTTTGACACGTGGAAGCCAACTCTTCTCTTTTGACTTAGTAATTTATGTGGATATTCCCACACTTAGACATTCCCAAGTTGTGTGAAACATTACCCCACTTCATATTCCTCCTAACACCCTTTGCTTTGCACAAACCATTCCTTACCTCAACCCATCCTCTATAGCTCACTTCCACATTATAGTATTTCTCATATTATTTTTATCTTAATTTCTTTTGGCATATCTCCTTATGACACATTATAGCCAATTCAACATTTCACATGGTGGCACTTGGAAGGTATTAGTTTGACATATGGTAGCCAACTAGACATATCATGGGGTGACACTTAGAAGGTATTAGTTGGGCATAGACGACTAGGTAATGACTTAGAAATGCTTTGCACAAACCATTCCTCACCTCAACCCATCCTTTATAGCTCACTTCCACATTATATTATTTCTCATATAAATTTTATCCTAAGTTCCTTTGC
This sequence comes from Pinus taeda, assembly GCA_000404065.3. Taxonomy (NCBI): domain Eukaryota; kingdom Viridiplantae; phylum Streptophyta; class Pinopsida; order Pinales; family Pinaceae; genus Pinus; species Pinus taeda. The sequence continues at coordinate 73,082 of APFE030835775.1, read as the reverse complement.
CATACCTCCTTATGAAAAATGGTAGTCAGTTGGACATATCACGTGGTGGAACTTGGAAGGTATTAGTTTGACACATGGTAGTCAACTAGACATATCATGGGGTGACACTTGAAAGGTATTAGTTGGACATAAATGACCAGGTAATGACTTAGCATAATGACTGAACAATGATATGGCAACCAAAAACTACACTATTTGTAAGCCAAACAAGGTTTTGTGGCTCTTTCTACTTCACACACGAATAATATAAGGAGCCAATTTCCTTATAAATAATTATAAACTCCCTTCCATAATTCATGTGGGATGAGTGGGTGGATTAAAAAAACCAAAAGGTCAACATTCATGTAGAGTAGATTAACAATTGATGGGTCACTTCATGTAGATCAATTGTGGTTGAGTCATGAACTTCCAGAGGCCATAACACGAGTTTCAAATGTTCAATTTGTAAAAATGAGAGATCATCAGGGAAAATTTTAGGGGCTAATATTCGCCCATGGGCTAATGTTCTATACTTTTTCCAAAAAAAAGATTCACTAATTTCCATTTTTTTTGTAAAAACGATTTGCCCAAATTTTATAGAATGGAATTATTTTACCCTAAAAATTGCCAAAAAATTATATATAGGCTATATAAAAATATTATAAATTTGAATATTTTTACAAAAATATCTTCAAACATTTTATAGATTTCATATTATGGACTAGTGGGATTCACCAAGGTTTCTAAACTTTAAGATAAATTTCCATCCTTAAAATTTTCCCCGGAGCTCATTGGAAAAAAAAAAAACTTGGAGAATACATTGGGAGTAGTTTCTAGGGCTAAAAGTATAGATATTAGCTCAAAAAATTAAAAGAATAGTCATGACCAATTTTGGGTCTATCACCAAATTATTTTTTTAAATGATTTATAAAAATGGAGACCTAGAATATCTGGAATGAGACCCAACTTGGAGGACAAATGCCTAACTTAATATTTCCAAAATAGATCTTTATTCAGTTAACAGAAAGAGGAAAAACCCAACCATCATGCAATTTCAAAGATGAATACAATATTGTAAAGGGAGAAAATCACAATCAGAAGGGGGTTGTTGAGAGAGAAGATTCATTTCACAGGTTGTCCCTCTACAATTTTGTGGGTGTCCTTTATCTTGTTTTGAAGCAATTCCCTTTCTTGCTTCCTAGTCTTTGACCATCCAACTTTATGAATTGTCTTATATATTTGTAAAGTCAATCCCTGGCTGCATCTTTTCTTCTCTTCCAGGTAACCTCATAATATTTGGTCCACGAGATTCCAATCCAGGACCCTTAGGGATGAATGCCTTTAATTTTTATGCTTAAGTATCATGATTTTGTAAAGTCCTTTAGGCACTTACTGTATTCAAAACTTCTATAAAATTATTCTTTGACTCTAATAGAGAGTCATTTTCAAGAGTGCATGTCATTTTTAGTTTCAAGACTTTTAAATGAGGAATAAAATATCTTGAATGTTCTCCTTTGATTTTTTATGATCTTTGAATGAATGAAATCATTTTAAAGTTCTCTAAATATTTGGACCATTTCTCTACTTTTTGACTATTGATTTGCTTTAAATTTTCTTTCCTCATAACGTATGAATGAATGTGTACTATGGAATGAATTATTTGATCATATTTATTTATGATATTATTATTTTATTTTTATTTTAAAACACTTGGTCCACTCATAGCTGAATGTGTTGAATTATTTCTATGTTTTGAATTATTTTGAGTATTTGAGTGAATGAAAAGACGATTACTGCCTCTATAAAAGCACAAAGAAAACCTGAACAATAATTAGAAGGTTGACTCTTTTTCTTGACCAAAAAATACATCAAATTTTTTGCTGACCATATTTGGGATATCATTTTCACGAATATGATACTTTGTTTTAAGGATAAGAAATTATTAAGAAACTCGAAGCTCTCTAGTTCAAGTTTTTATTTATTGTGAAAAAGTTGTGGTAGCTTTCTATAAAAATTTTGGTGACCATATTGGGGAGATCATTTTCAAGAATATGATATTTTGTTTTAAGGATCACAAATTATTAAGAAACTGAAAGCTCTCTAGTTCAAGTTTTTATTTATTGTGAAAAAAATTTGGTAGCTTTCTAGCCATATAATTGAAGATGAACTCAGTTCCTAAAAACCTTGTTCAAATAACATCACATGGCCTTTAATATTATGGAAACTCAAGTATAGATATGTTATGGCGATTTATTGAAGACCAAGAACCATCCAATATTTGGGAGAATGAGATACTTGGAGACTCCATTGTTGAATATTTTGTTTTTTAAGAAAGATTCCCATAACTCTACTTAAAATATCCAATAATTGCATTAAAATATATATGGTGACTCCATTGAAGAGGAATTTCCATGTTGTCATGATAATATTCCTTCCGCATCCATCTCATCAAGATTTTTTCAAGTTATGGAAAACGAGAACGCCCACCGCCACCTGAAAAAAAAAAAAAAAAAAGAAAAAAAAAAAAAAAAAAAAAACTAGATGTAATGTTGAATTGTCCCTCATCCTACTTAAAATACCAATATTTAAAAAAAAAAAAAAAAAAAACACAAAAAAAAAAAAAAAAAAAACTACTGTATAATGTCTCTTCATCTCTACTTAAAATATCCAATATTTAAAAAAAAAAAAAAAAAAAAAAAAAAAAAAAAAAAAAAAAAAAAAAAAACTATGTTAAAGTCCCTTCTATCTCTAAAGGAAAATTCATTCCCTTGCAAATATATCCATAGAGATTTTTTTCATGCTTATTTGAGATAATTTAAGGATGCATAAATTAATTTGGTTAAGTTTGATAGCACTCGTGATATTCATAATGTGGTCGAAGTGTTGAAATTGCAAGAAAGTTTCTATTGCTAATGAAATTGAACTAAAATCAAGAGACAAAAATTTCTTCTACTATTCGGTGGAAAGGAAAACACATGATAGAAACACATGCAATAACATGAAACCATCAAAACACAAGGAACACAATCATTTTACAAGGGAACCCAACTGGGAAAATCCCCTCCACTGCTTTTCTTTAATTCAGATGAGAAAGAGAAGCAATTACAATGTCTTGCTTCAACTCTAAAGCACACCCTACATTGTAAAATTGTTCTCTTGCTTCCTAACCCGCTTTGGAAAACACTTAGACAATTCAAGCCTCAAACAACCTCCTATTTCCTTGTGCAATCATAGAGGAATTAAGATCCTAAAGAATAGGGAAATGCCCTATTTCCTTATGCAAATCCAAGAGCAATTAATCAGCTACTTAGTGTAAAAGCAATGTACACTCAACAATATACAATTATAAATACAAATGTTCCTTTTCCATCCACTCAACTAGGAAATTCTAATTCCATGCATGATTGGGTCTATTTTTAGCTAATTGACTAGTTAACTAAAAGACCAAAGAGTTAACAACAATCATAACTACTCAACTAACCTTCAATTGACTCAACTAATGACTAGAGCTTAGTTAACTGAGTTCAGCTAACAATAACTCAACTAGATTGCTAGATTTTAGAATCAAATCATGCACAACTCTACTTCTAGCCTGCAAACTTGAATTTACTAACTTAACTAGTAGAAAAGGCCATATCAATCTGGATAACTGCAATCAAAGTCATTCTTCTGATGTGGAAAATCGATTTTTCTCCATTTAACTAAGGCACTAGTCAAATAAAGACTTTTCTTGCTATAATTTCAACAACCCTCTTAACAAGAAAAGAATTCTGCACAATTCTAATCCTTCTCCTATATGAATGTACTATAACAAGACTCCCTCTCACTATTGTTGTTGCTACTGCAACAACTGTAACTGAGAAGTATTTGAAATACTGAATCATCTATTTCTCTAAGCTACAATTTTCTCATATTAGTCTCTTCACTTTCTACTGGGAAAACTACACTGTTGTTGATTTTGCATTGTGCCTCCTGCACTGCTATCAATACTGTTATGTACTCCTAGACATATGATTGCAACTAGTCTAAAACTTTCGCTCAAGGTCTGACTGCATCAACTGACATTGATCCTTCTACCACTAAATACTGTGGGTCCCTACAGCAAGGGTAATGATCCATGAGAAGAGCATATTGCAACTGCTACTTCTCTCCTATGGACCCTACCAAATCTTTTCAACTTCGGGACTAAGGCTCTACATCCCCCCACCACATGACTAGAGATATAACTACATGCATGGCAAAATCTACCTCTACCTTGTAGAGATTTTTCACTCTAAATCTAATAGGTTTCACTTGTCTAGTAGCAACATGCTTCGGAAATATTTTCCCTTACTAAACATCACATCATAACCTTTGTCCTCCAATACAACCAAATTAATAAAGATTTTCCTCAGTCAAGGCACATACATACATTTTTTAGGTGATAGTACTAATTCCTTTGGTATTATAGCTCCCATCATCTCCAAATTCTATGTGCAATTTGAGATCCTTCTCCTCTAAGCTATTGAAGAATTCCTTTTTTCCTATCATATGATATGAGGCACCAAAATATAGGTACCACTCACTCCCTCTTGTTGTGCTTGACACGCAAGCAAAGAGGGTGAAATCTAACTCAAATTGAGATGCCAAAGCATCTCCTCCTGCTATCATTGCAGGCTCCTTGCTGGATTTCTTGTGTAGACACTCGATTGCATAGTATTCATATTCATGGAAGTCAAAACATTTTGTTTTGCTAAGGTGCTTCTTCTTTCCATTTTTATGGTTGGACTCTACCTCACCTTGGGCCTTATTACCATTTACATTATTTGCTTTACCAACTAGAGCACAATATTCTTCCTCATCTGCAATGGATGTTACACCATCTCTAGTGTTTCTTCTAATCTCCTCTTGCACAAAATCAGGCCAAAGTCTCTCCCAATCTGGTAGCTTATCTCTTCCATTTACTAAATCCTGATAGTTGTGCTAGGATTTCATAAGGCCAAGGAGTGCTAAGCTAATAAGTTCAGATGATGGCACATTTTCTCCGACTCCTCCAAGTTCATCTTGAACTTGAGTGAATCAAGAGAGGTATTGTGGAATGGTTTCATTTTTCTACATTCGAATGCTCCTGAGTTTATCTCTCAGTGATAATTTTCTGGCATCACTGCTTCTCTATAATAGATCTGTGAGAGTTTTCCACATTTTAAAAGGAGTCTCCTTTCCATGCAAGTTCGAAACCACATGATCTCTTACACCCTCCAGAATAATCCTCCTAGCTCTTGCTGTGTCTTTCTTCCACTAAGCAAGTGTTTGAGCATCTGATGCTACTGGTTTTGGAATATCAGTTTGTGTATATTCCCATACTCCATTATCAGCCATGGCAACCTCCATCCTTTCTTTCCAAGGAAAAAAATTCGAGGTTCCCTCCAATGCATACTCCAACCTCAATCAGTTGAAAGACATTTTTCTTGCACTTAAGAGAATCTGCACACAAAAAATACGCAAATCAAAATTTCTCTAAGAGAATATCTAGAACAAGGTTTCTATGTAGTCTTCTAACGCTCTGATACCATGTAGAAATTGCAAGAAGTTTTCTACTACTAATGAAATTGAACTAAAATCAAGAGACAAAATTTCCTTCTACTATTCTACGGAAAGGAAAACACATAATAGAAACACATGCAATAACATGCAACCATCAAAACACAAGGAACACAATGATTTTACAGGGGAACCCAACTGGGAAAAAAAACCCTCCACTGCTTTGCTTTAATTTAGATGAGAAAGAGAAACAATTACAATGTCTTGCTTCAACTCTAAAGCACACCCTGCACTGTAAAATTGCTCTCCTGCTTCCTAACCTGCTCTGGACAACACTTAGCCAATTCAAGCCTCAACCAACCTCCTATTTCCTTGTGCAATTCTAGATTAATTAAGCTCCTAAATAATAGGGAAATTACCTATTTAATTGTGCAAATCCAAGTGGAATTGATCACCTACTCAGTGCAAAAGAGCTATACACTCAACAATTTACAATTATAAATACAAATGTGCCTTTTCCATCCACTCAAATAGGAAATTTGAATTCCATGCATGACTAGGTTAATTTTAGCTGATTGACAAGTTAATTGAGAGATCAGAGAGCTAACAATAGTAATAAATACTCAATCGAACTTCAACTGAATCAACTAATTACTAGAGCTCAATTAACTGAGTTCAACTAACAATAACTCAACTTGATTGCTAGGTCTTAATAGTAAACTCATGCACAACTCTACTTCTAGCCTACAAACTCGAATTTAATGAATTAACTAGTAGACAAGGCCATGTCACTATAGCTAATTGCAATCCAAGTCATCCTACTGATGTCGAAAACCAAATTTTCTCCATTTGAATAAGGCACTAGTCAAATGAAGCATTTTCTTGCTACAATTTCAACACGAAGATGATGTCATTTGTAGATTTCTTTTCTTGACACTACAAGGAAATGTTCGTGAATAGTTTTATTCGTTGCTGTTTGAAACCATCAAAATGTAGGTAGAATTAGAAGATTTATTTATTGAGAAACATGTCTCAAGAAAATACCCATATTTTCTTTTCTTGGAGATGGTTGAAATACAAATGAATGAAGAAGAGATAATAAAAAATTTCAATCTCAAATATATGAAATTTCTTTATCTGATTCCTTGAGAAATGTTTCCATATGATTTCATCATTTTTTAGCTACTATGAAAATGCTTTTCCTACAAATCTAGGATTTTCATTGATGCAAGAAAAAAATTGCAATTAGAAAGAGTTAATGTAATGAGCTCAAATCATTACCAAGAAAATATTCATGAAAATCATGATGATATCTTAAAATTTCCAATATGGTTTCAAGAAAATAAAAAGGATAATTTAGAAGAGAAATTTGATAAAAAAAATTATGAAGATTTATCTACATCAGATTGTGTTCCTAAAGATGGAAATGATGATCGTAATATCTCAATTAAAGAAGAAGACCATTCACCATATACTCCATGGGGGGAATTCTAAGCTCTCATATTTTCATTTTGAGAATAATGTTGACAATAAGGATGGACTTGATAAACTCCCACTAAGTGCACTTGAAAACTTCATTCAATATGGTCATGATGAAGTTGTAGCAGTAGGTTATTAAAGGCCGCAACTAGATTACATAGAGTCGGAAGAGGAATATCAACATGACATGATAAAGGGATATATATAGTAACATCGATGGATGGTATGTTTTATTTTTAAATACAATAAGATTGTTGGTAAACAACAAGAAGCAATCATCCGATTCTACATGGAATTTCAACATGAATTCATTTTTGTAGCTTTTCCATGGCATAGATATTATTGCTCGATGGAGTTATTTGGAACAATTCCTATTAAACAAGATTCAAACATAATTGGGAGTTATAATGTAAATTTATTATGTACATGGCTCCATTAGAAGTCTACTTATACTTGAGAGCTACTATTCGCTCCAGTATGTTAAGGCAAGTAGATTTTGTACATAATTTTTATTTTTTTTTGTTTATTTTTTTTTGTTATTTTTTTGTTTATTTTTGTTTTTTATTTGTTTATTTTTGTTATTTTTGTTTATTTTTTTTTTATTATTTATTTATTTATTTTTTTTATTTCAGTTATGTTTTTCTAATAAGCATTTGGGATGACTCCGTAGCCAAATGGAAAAGGAATTTGGTATGATTTTGCATTCTTAGGAACCTACAGGGGCTCATTGTGCAACAATTGGAGATGAATGTTGATGTGTGATCATGTTACACATTAAACAAAGTGATCATGAAATAATAAGATTTTAGTTATTTTTAATGTTGTAAATCTTCTTCACGCAGGGACAATAATGATGGCTTCTCTTTTAAATAGAGAGAACAAGATAAATGATACTATAAGGAAATAAATGGCTCACATTCATCTTCTCACTGGATAGCTCTATGTCTCAACTTTGTCCAACTTTTTACAAAATAAAAAACAAAGGTCATATGCTAAAGATATCATTGTTTTCCCACGTATCTCCATTATTTCATTTTTATCATTATTTCCATTATTCACATCATTTATCCATTTTTCATTTTTCTAACTACATATTATTTTCATCAGGAATTACCTTACCTCCTCTTCTCTTTTTACTTAGTAATTTACACAGATATCTCCCACACTTAAAATTTTTCCAAGTTGTGTGGAACACTACCCCACTTCATATTTATCCACACACCCTTTTCTTCATACAACCCATTCCTCCACACACCTTTCCCTCCACACATTCCTTTTCTCTACACACCTCACACCAAATTCTTTATTACTGAATCATTTTTACCTTAATACATTTCTAAACTCCCACACCTCACTTCCACATTATATTATTTTTATCCTAAGTTCCTTTGGAATATCTCCTTATATCATATGGAAACTGGGTGGACATATCACAGGGTGACACTTGGAAGGTATTAGTTGAACATAGATGAATGGGTGGTGAATTGGCATAATGACTAGGAAATGAGGTGGAAACCAAAAATTAAATTAAGCATAAGCTACAAAAGATTATGTCACTCTTTTACTTCACACACAAATAATATAAGTTTTGGAATTTGGGTAGCTTGAAATGTATTTCCGGGAGGAGAAAAACCACCAAAAGGGAGTTGTTTGGGAAATTTAGCCAAGTGGTTAGGGTTTGGACCCAAAGTTGTGGGTTTGGTCCTAAGATAATTTTGTTTATTCTAATTTGTTGTTGAGTAGTAAAATAGGGGTTTTTCGATGGATAGGGAAAAACCTCAAGTCACCTACATAAAAAGTATAAATAAGAGGTCAAAGGAGAGATCTAGACACACAAGTGGACAAGGATTTCACTTGTGGAGAGAGGGATGCTAAAGGACCTATCAATAGATCTGCCTTAGATGAGATGAAATAGCAAGAATAAAGTAATATATGAGTGTTGGAAGGTCAAATGTGCAAGAATAAAGTTAATTTAAGTGTTGGAAGGTCAAATATGTAGGAAGAAGGTCAGATCTGAGTGTTAGATGTTTAGATCTATAGGAAGAAAGTTAGATATGAGTGCTAGAAGTTCAAATATGCAAGAAAAAAGTCATATACATTATCTGAAGAATAAAATATAGTAGATCGAGAATTTGACGCATGGTTGCAAAAGGATTAGTTTCTAAGGACAACAATGATCCAAGGACCTTGAGCTGAAGGCACTATCTTAGGTATGAATTTGATTTATTGGGTATATTGAGGATTTGAAGGAGAAGATCTCAAGCCCTAGGTTCATTCAAAGGACAAACTATATATGGTTTTTGTGTCAAGGTTACTGAAGGGCCAAGATCCTTGGTATGGGGGACATATGATTCTTTTATTAATAAACTAATAAAGATCAAGATTTAGGCCTAATTTTCATGTATAGTGTTATTGACTTCTCTGTTGATTTGTTCCATCGCGTTAAGTTGCTAGTTAAGATCTTCTAATGTGTTTACGTACTACATCAATCATAGACCAAATTTAGGGTCCATGAAAAATCAACATGGTATCATAACTACCTTGAAGAGTAGGTGGATAAGAGTGTGCACAAGAAGCAGTTTAAAAGGGATATATGAAATTGCTAGACAAGGAGAAGGAGGTTCAATAGAGAAGGTTATTTGGCATGGATGAGATAGATTCATGTAGATGGTATATTGATCACAAGTTAGTGTCTCACTGGGTTGTGAAGTTGCACATATAGAAGTAGAGCCATGTGCACATGAGGTATTTGATCCAGGGGGATGACGACTCATGTTAAGTTGAGTTGCGGTGGTCTCCAATAGAATAGACCCAATGTTTGACCATAGCTCGAGACTGACATTGGAAGGACACAAGTTCAGTAGCAACACTTTTTAGGAGGGCAAGCATAGTGAGTCAGTGGAGGTTGTGTAGGCTTAGAGGGAGTCTAGCTTTAGAGGGAGATTGCAAAGGAAAGTCAACCACACAATGGAAGTATGAACCTTCAAGTTCAAGTGATAGAGTGGAGTTTTCAACCCATGCAAGGATAGCCACGAACCATGTGAGAACACTCATGGTGGTGCAAGGAAAGTTGTAGCCCATGTGAGGATAGTTGTGGACCATACAGAATAATCATGTTGCATGTGAGGTGATGCACCATGCAAGATAAAGTTAGTACTAGTACAAAAGAAGAGGTGTCATATGCAAGGATAGACATGGCCATGGAAAGGAAAGACTCACGGGAGGACATACATGGGCATGCAAGGAAAGTCATGGAGCAAGGGATTTAAAGGTGTGAGGGAAATACCTTCCTCACTAAGAGGGAGTGTTGGAATATGGGTAGCTCATAATGTATTTCCAAGAGGAGAAAACCCACCAAAAGGGAGTTGGTTCGGAAAGTTACCCAAGTGGTTGGGGTTTGGACCCAAAGTTGTGAGTTTGGACCTAAGATAATTAATTCTTTATTCTAATTTTTTGTTGAGTGGTAAAATAGGGGTTTCTTAACAAAAAAGGAAAACCCCCAAGTCACTCACACAAAAAGTATAAATAAGAGGCCAAAGGAGAGGCCTAGACACACAAGTGGAGAAGGACTTTCACTTATGGAGAGAGGGAGGCTAAAGGACATACTGACGAGTGTTGGAGGGTTAGATCTCCAAGAAGAAATTTAGATATGAGTGTTGGAAGGTGAGGTTTGCAAGAAGAAAGTTAGATATGAGTGTTGGATGGTTAGATCTACAAGAAGAATGTAAGATTTAAGTGCTATAAGGTCAAATATGTAGGAATAAATTCATATTTGAGTGCTGGAAGGTTATATATGCAGGAAGAAAGTCAGATATGAGTGCTAGAAGGTCAGATTCGCAAGAAGAAAGTTAGATCTGAGTGTTGTAAGGTTAGATCTATAGGAGAAATTCATATATATGATCTGAGGAAGCAAAACTAGCAGATTGAGAAGCTATATCATGGTTACAAAAGGACTGGTTTCCAAGGACAACAACAATCCAATGACCTTCAGCTAAAGGAACTAGCTTAGCTATGCATTTGATTTATTGGGTAGATTGAATATCTAAAGGAGAAAATCTCAAGCCCTAGGTTTAGTTAATTGTATCAATGTTTCTGAAGGGCCAAGATCCCTAGTACAAGAGCCCTATGATTCTTTTATTAATGGACTAATAAAGGTCAAGATTTGGGCTCAAATTTCATGTGTATTGTTATTGATTTCTCTACTAATTTGTTATGCTATGCTAAGTTGCTAGTTAAGGGCTTCTAGTGTGTTTATGTACTAGATTAGTCATACAATAGATCTAGGGCCCATGAAAAACTAACAACAAGGAGCCCATTTCTTTATAAATCATTGTAAATTCACTTCCATAATGCATATGAAATGATTATGGTAGATTTATAAATCAAAAGGCTAAATAGATCATCAATTGTGTAAGTCAATTCGTGTAGATAAATGATGGTTGAGTCATGAAATTTTGGCAGCCATAACTCGAGTTCTCAATGTCTAATTTGGATAAATGAGATATCCTTAGAAATGATAAGCATGAAGAAAACTTTGGGGGGCTAAAATTATACATATTAGCTCAAAAAAATAAAAGAATAACCGTGACCAATTTTGGACCTATCACCAAATTAGTTTTGAAAATGGTTTATAAAAAATGAAATAAGAATATCTAAAGCAAGACCCATCTTGGAGGATGAGTTCCTAACTTCATATTTCCAAAATGGATCTTCATGTAGTTAACACAAAGAGGAAAAACCTAACTATTAAGTAGTTGCAAATATGGATACAATATTGTAAAGGAGAAAATCACAATTAGAAGGGTGTTGTTGAGAGAGAATATTCATTCAAAAAATCATCCTTTTACAATTTTGTGAGTTTCCTTTATCTTTTTTTGAAGTAATTCCATTTCTTTCTCCCCAGTCTTTAATCATCTAGCTTTATGAATTGTCTTATATATTTGTAAAAATGATCCCTTGAAGTTTCTCTTTTTCTTCCTGTTAACCATATATTATTTAGTCCATGGGAGCCTAATCCCAATCCTTTAGGGACAAACAAATTTACTTTTTATGCTTAATAATAAGGTTTTTTAAAGTTTTTTAGACTCTTACTTTATTCAAAACTTAAGTTTTGTAAAATTATTCCTTGACTCTCTCAAAGAGCTATTTTTGGGAGTGCATGTCATTTGTGGCTTTGAGACTTCTAAAGGAGCAATGGAATGTTATGAATTCTATTATTAATTTTCTAAGTGAAAATTATATTTATTATCTCATGTAGTTATTTTATGCCTAGAAATTTTCTTCCACCAACAAATAATTTTTTGTTGTAAATTTAAATTTCTAAAAATTACATATGACAATACTTGGCACTTGTAACAACAATTTTGTCGTTGACACAAAAGAAAACCTAGGAAATCAGATGAAACAACAACACAATTTTACCCTTCAACTTCTCATCACATTCAATTAACTTAGAGAAATAACTGAGTTCCCTAACTAGGAAAAATAGCCCACAAAAGGTACAAAGAAATTATAATAAAGCTTAAATATTTTTCTAGCAAAAACTCCAACTTCCCAATCACTTGTGAGGCCCTCCTTTAGTCCCTTGCACATTCCATGTGCTGCTCAATTTGCTAGTCACTTCACACATGTGGCAACCTTAACTACATGACCCTCCTGGATTCAAAAGTGTTGGTTCCTTGCTAGCTTTCTTACTGTTGAAAATTTTCTCCTATTGTGTTTTATCCCTTCCTCATTCTTGTGACTCACTCAAAAAATATACAATTTAGAAAATGTCTTTGAAATTTGTCGCTCTCACTTGGGTAGCTACAACATTCAATTTGTCTTCATCCTCACCCTTAGGCTCCTTTTATAATTATCCAAGGCCAAATCCCTATCTCCAAACTGATTGAGGTCTAGGATTAAATCTTAGCTCACATAAATCAGTGATGGATATTAGATATAAGTCACTTAAATAATTAATTATTTATCCTTAGAAAATCATTAGCACAAAGTATACATTAATCAAATAATTAATCAATGTACTTTTCCAAAGTTAGAACTTAGGAATGAGACCATATTAGTTTCTCCTCTTGAACAACCACCTAAAGAGGACTTTTTATCTTGCATGCAAGGCACCAACCTATGCAAAAGACCTTTTGAATCTACAAAACCAACACTCCCTCCTAGCAAGGAAGGCATTCTCCACCGCCCCCATCTTGTCCCCATGGGAAATAAATTTCCCTTTCACTAGAGGCTTGGCGAAAATATTTGATACCTGCTCCTTAGTGGAAATGTCTTGCAATCTCACAACACCTCTTTGAACCTTATCTCTGGTGAAGTGGTGTATGATATTTATGTGTTTGGACTTGTCATGTAACACTAGATTCTTCAAAATCTTGATGAATATTTGGTTATCATAGTGGATCACCATAGGTCCCATCTCAAGGCCAAACAACCCTGTGAGCATCTTACAAAGACATATGGATTTACAAATTACCAGACTTGCTTCCATGTATTTTTCCTTTTCTAAGATAATTTCCATTGAGTGTTTCTTCCTACTAAACCACGAAATCATCACTAACCCCAAGCTAAAACAACATTTAGATGTACTCTTCCTGTCCTGATAGCACTCCCATACCAGTTTAAATTTGTATATCCCTACAACTGCACTCCACCAAATTTGGCACATATTAATCCATAGCCCACTGTACCATGGACATACATCAACAAATGCTTCACTGCCACCCAATTTACCCTCCTTAGTTCCATCACAAATAGGCTCAAAGTATTCATTGCAAAGCATATATCCAATCTAGTATTGACGAGATACATAAATGGCATGATTAATGTGAGATCCACCAATTCCCTCTTAGAAACATTGACATTCCTCAAGTTAGTGATCATAGGTTTGGACATAGGCCTACAATACACCATCATAAATATTTTCAAGATATCACTTGCATACTTTTCATGTCTAAGGAACATCCCTCCTGGCTACTACAACACCTTTAGTCCAAAAACGTAGTGCATCAATCCAATATCCTTCATTCTAAATTATGAAGAAATGTCCTCCTTACAAATCCCTATGGTCCTCTCTAATCCTATTAAAAAGAGATTTCCAACATTAAGTACCAAGATAAGCAACTCACCACCAACAAGTACATAGTACAAGTTGGAATCCACGTCACTCTTAGTGAAGCCCAATCCAAGTAGGTACCCATCAATCTTAGAATACCATGCACAATGCACCTTATTCATTCCATATAAGGAATTTTTTAGTCTGCATGCATGAGACTCCCTCCCATGCACCTTAAATTCCCGAGTCTACTTAATATACACCTCTACATCAATTATCCCATTAAGGAAGGTAGTCTTCATAACCAAATGACAAATTATCCACCCTTGATTCGATGAAATAAATATAACTGCCCTAATAGATGCATATTTGGCAATGGGTGAAAATGCCTCTTCATAATCCACTCCCTCCTTATGGGAGAACCCTCTTGCCACAAACCTCGCTTTGTACTTCTTGATGGTATCATATATTGTGTGCTTTATCTTTAAGATCTATCAAGAAGTGAACACTAACTTATCCTTAGGCCTTGGTACTATATACCACACATTGTTCTATTAGAGATTAATTAATAGAGCAATGAAATACACAAAATATTGTGGAAACAAAAACACATAAATGAATAAAACAAGAGAAACATAGATATACGTGTTCACCTAATTTGGGCTACGTCCATGGAGAAACAACAAATCCTTCCTTTTATATCATCCAACAAAATGAAGAGATACAACCTACAACAAATCCATTGCAATTTCCTCTTCTCTCTCACAGAATATCCTCTCTCTTTCTCGCTTAGAAGTATAATGCACAATCGTAACACAATTCGCTCATATAAACTGAGGGTTACCTTATAGGGAAAAAAACCCTAAATTAACATAACTTCTATTCTCAGATCATTTGCCTCATGAACGGCCCAGATTGACTACAAAATTACAATATTTTACAAGGTAGATTTTCATCTATTTTTAGCACCCCTGCCAAGGGGGGCTCATAAAATTTGGTGTCACCCCCCCTGGGCCCCCTAACGATGATGAAATGGGAAGAATTTCTGTCCCATTAGGAACAAGGATCCAACACAGATGAAACAAAAATCCTCTAAACAATCATGAAGATAAATAGGCTCCACACCCAACATGTTCTCATGATGGAACTATACTCTTGCACCATGGAATCCCTCCAAACTTGCTGGTATGTTGCCTCCTCAAATATAGAATGCTCAAACTCACTAATGTGACTCATCAAGGCCATATACCTAGAAAATATGGCTAGTGGTGTATTATCCTTGAAGGTCCTTTTAGGAGCCTCCATATCCCTCAAGGTTTGTTTGGCCCATCTTGACCTCCTCTTGGTAGAGCTCGAAGGAACATCTCACTCCTCCATCCAGTTAGAAGGTTGTGACCCTGCTAATAGTGTTGTTAGTCCTTTGTCAACCTTCATAGCCTTTTTATATCGATTTTTTGCCACTGTTGGACTTGTCTCATGTGACCTCCTAAAGGTCCTACCCTCCTCAAATCTAAAATTCTAACTAGCCACTATCTTCCTTTGCCCTGAAATGTAGACCTTGTAGGCCTTTGAGATCTCATTGTATCCAACAAAACTTCCTCTCTTGGATGTGGGATCCAACTTAGTCCTCTTATTTGATGGAATATGGAAATACACTAGGTTACTGAAGCTGTGACGTTGGGTCACTTTTGGTCTCGGTCTTGTAAATGCTTCCTTAAAAGTCTTATCGTCCATTGCCTTGTGAGGACTCCTATTCTATACGTAGATTGTTGTGCTACAAGCCTTTTCCCATAAGAACATAGGCTAGTCCTAATCATGGATCATTGCCTTTTCTACTCCAATTATAGTCCTATTGTTCCTCTCTTCCACTCCATTATGCTATGAATTTTAGGGCATTGTTAGTTGTTTCTTAATTCCTTCCTTCTTTCATAAATCCTTGAACTCATTGAAGGCATACTTACCCCAATTGTTTTATTTAAGTAATTTGATATTCTACCCAGTATGGTTTTTCATAAGATATTTAAATTCTTAGAACTGATCGAAGACCTCATCCTTGGCATTTAAGAACCATATCCATGTCCTCCTAGAATGGTAATATATGAAGGTCACAAAATAAATAAACCCAGAGATAGAATCCACTGACATAGGACTTTAAACATCAGAATGAACCCAATCCAACACTCCCTTGGGCCTGGCTCATTGTTAGGAATTGCTACTTTCTCATGCTTTCCAAGTATACGAACTTTGCAAACATGATCCTACTCCACACTTAACTTGAAAAAAATAGTAACCATCTCTTGTAACAATGGTAGATCCATGAAGTATATATGCCCTATCATCATGTGCCAAAGCTCACTCTAGTTGCCAATTTCATGTACAAGAGTCTTCATTGGCTATTCTTTCAATAGATATAAGTTTCTCTCTCTACTACCTATCACTCACCTCACACTAGGATCACCTCCTTTTAACCTAATGAAAACCTCACCTTGCTTGAAATTCACCTCAAGTCCTCTGTCCTCCATAGATGAAATGGAGAGAAAGTTCTTCTAAAACATAGGTAAATAAAATTCTTCCTTCACGTCCATAGGACTCCTGGAGTCGTTCTGGAAATGTATGCTCCCAACATCCTCCACTACATACCTGGCATTATCATTAAGCTCCACATGAAGATCACAATGTTCCTTAGCCAAATTGGTGAAGAGGTCAAAAGATCTCACTATATGATGAAAATTTATGATGTCCACAAACCATACACCACCTGTCATGGTTCCTAAAAGACATGACATCAATGCAAACTCCTCAAATTTCTGAGATAACTCATTCATTTGTGAAGATACAAATTTTGGTATCTTCCCTTTGCCTTTCTTCTTTTTGGGGCATTATCTAGCACAATAACCATACTTGTGAAATGCAAATCACTTGAATTTGTTAATGTCCCTCTTTTCCTTTCCCCTAGAATATCCTCCTCCACTTAAGTTCTTCTTAGCTTTACCCTTTTAATTCTTTGCTTTCCCAGTAAGAGTAAGCTCCTCATCTCCACTTCTACATTGTCCAATAGATATCAAATTCTCCCAAATATCCTTCTAGGTGAAGTCAACCCACAACATGGTCCAATTAGGATGCTTGTATCTACCAAGGATAAATATTAAAAAGGTAGCCCATTCCTCGGTACAACCATTCAGGGTTATCTTAAAAAGTTCATCCTCATCCATAACTTCCCCAATAACAATAAATTCATCTAGAATCTATCGAATTATTGTGAAGTATGAAACTACAATTACATATCTGTTCATTTTAATATTCCTTACCTTTTCTCTTAGCACCATCTTTTTGTTTTGGTTGTCACTTTGGTACAACTTTATTAAGGATGGCCATATTTGAGTTGTTTTCTTCCTTGTGATGTGAGGGATTATGCGATCCTTCACAACATCCAATATGATCTTTTATATTGTGTTCAAATGCATGTGTAGGGCACTATAAGGAAAATACCTTCTAGTGGAGGTTATAACAGAGTTTTTTAGTGTTATAAAATTGGAAAAAATTGTCTAAAAAACATATGATAAAACATTGGTTTGCAGTAGAGGATGTTTTAGCGGAGATTATAATGGAACTTTATCACAACTGAAAAAATCTAGGTGACCAGAGGTTTTAGTGGATGTTTTTTTAGCGGTGCGCTTCATGGAACAAGTAGCACTAGTATGCTACATACATAAAATCACTGAGGATGCATATATAACTAAAAGCATTGAGGTGTTGAATGCAAATATCACCAATACCTGAAATGTATACTTCCCCGGTGTGTATATATGAAAAAAAGCCCCGAGGCGTTCTTTTAAGGAATGATACCTAGGCAAGCAAAAAAATATTGCAGACCCAATGCTTTTATTTAAACTCAAAGCGTCAATGTGTATGATTTTAATAAATGCACTAGTGTGCTAAGATTATAAAAGAACTAGTGTTGTTAATTTTAATAATGCAACGAGAATAGAAATAATGATTTGTAGCACCGGAGTGTTAGTTTTATGAAAACACTGGTGCTTTAAGAATTACACTACACTCAGGTGTTAATTGTAAACAATATTGGTGCTTGAAGAAATAAATGCCCGGTGTTGTCATTTTCTGAAATGGAATAAGTCATTCAAAAAAGATGTTGTAACGGTGATTTTATATAACATAATGTAACGGTGATTTTATATAACATAATGCATCGCTGCATGTTTATGTTATGGACGCACTGTTTTTTGTATGAGATTTTCTCGTTTTTGGAAACATCGACTCGTGATAGTGCAACTATTATGATTTTTAAAATTTGTTATTCATCTAAAAATCAACATATATATTATAAAAATATTCCTATAAATAAAAATTTGATTAGTGCATTTTTATATGATGTTTGGATTAATTTGTTATACTATCACATTTCACATCTCTTCGTTATAATATTTAATCAATGGTGTAACATTTCACAACATTGGATAACATAATAGAATAAATTAAAATATATTTTATTATATCAATAAGAGGCTCTTTGTCATAAAAAATGGGATTGTTATTGATAACCCATTATCTTGTAATTGGGACACTATGTCCATTACATTAAATAAAACGTTTGATTTTCACAGACAATTATTTCAAAAAATACAAGAAGTTGCATTGATATCCAAATAGATCATCATTGTTCACTAGAACTATTTTCAATGCTCAAGCTACTTCCATGATTTGAGTTATTTGGACGAATGTTTTGTTGATTGCATCAATTGTTTTCGTCTTCTTGATCTTGTTCCATTTACAAACATAAAAGTAAAGTGTAATGAGTGTATCTACATTGGTGAGAATAACAAAAATTGAAATAAATAATAGACATCACTGTAAATCGAATAAAAATGTACCGTAGCGAGAAGTGACTCATAAACTGTATGCATGGTTTCAAAACCAAGTCTCATACCTTGTTGCACAAGTGTTTTGCTGGCGTTGTTCCATTCTTTATTTCCTGCATGTTTTAAACCCCATTATAAATCATAGATTTAATATAAAAGATTTCCTTGTTCTATTAATTATAAATTTAGAGAAGTAAAACAACATAGATACTTACAAATTCAACAATTAATTTTTGATATGCCAACATATACTCACAACCCATATTTATCCTAATATCAATCAAATCTTCTGATGGTTCTTGTTTGTATGTTAACACCTATTTGAAGACATTCAAGGATGATTGCTGTAAAACAACTTGAAATATACAAAAATGAAACCTTGAGTTGTTATAAGGAAATTTTAACAATTATTCACAAACTTTGATATCAACCCTTTTCTCCCTTCTTGTTCTATTTTATGTGTTGTATGAGTTTGATTTTTTTTCCTTTTCTGAAGGAAAATACTTGAAAATTATTATTTAATGCTAGACATTTTTTTATATGTACAAATTCAATCATGATTACATACATTTGAAGCGCGTTGTTGTTGAGATGGATCCTCCTGTAATACAATTATGTCCATTTCTTTGACCATCTTCTTGTACATTTTTTGGACATTCATATTGGCATGTTTTAGATGTCAGCCCGTTCAT
This sequence comes from Pinus taeda, assembly GCA_000404065.3. Classification (NCBI taxonomy): domain Eukaryota; kingdom Viridiplantae; phylum Streptophyta; class Pinopsida; order Pinales; family Pinaceae; genus Pinus; species Pinus taeda. Next base: position 53,478 of record APFE030835775.1, on the reverse strand, counting down.
CCTTTGAGATTTTCATAGTCTTCCTGAAAAAAGTAATAAACTATTTTTATATTTATATATGAAAACTAAATAATAAAATTGATATTAACAAATGAATGGTTTGTAGTAATATATACATATAATTATAGAAAATAATTTTAATTAGGAATATACCTTTTGAATTATTCTCTTTTTTGGTTGTTGTATGTTTTTACTATTGAAAGTATGACAGACATCATTAGCCATTGCTTTGGAAACACTTCCTGTAGTTTAGGTATAATTTGGTTCTTGGAATCATTAGATTGATTTTTGTATTGTAAGTGGAAAGTACTCCTATACGTTCGTTCCACTATATCCCTCATAGTTTTGTAAAAAATTGCCCCCCTTTCATTAACCTTTAACATCACTCCAGATGAGTTAAGGACGAATTCATTGTCATTTACATGTTCTATAATTTTTCTTTTCTTAAAACGACATTAATATTTTCCTCCGTTGTTGCTCCATGTAGAATATTAAACATATATGAATTAATAGATTATTTGAAACATGTTATCTAATATTCTTAGGTATATTACTAATGAAAATTCAAAAGAAAAAACTCATATTGAATAGTATTTTTTCATTCACCTGATTTATCCTTCTTCAATTTTTCTATCAAGTTTTTACGCTCTTCTACAATTAGATTAGAAATGATACTATAAACCTTCTTCATTTGGTGGCACACACTAACCAATACATATTAGTTAAACTTATATATAGTTCAAACATATTAATTTTGTAAAGAATTTACAAACTATTCTTTTTATTTTTAATTATTTTTTTTCTACTTTTTTTGATGTGCTATGATTGTGTCCAACAATATTTTTGTTAGTCGAAAACTTCTTAGACATTTTTTTTTATCAATATACAACTTTTACCATTCAATACAGAAGCCATTAAATATATTTTATACATAAAGCAAATCATTTTCATCCAAAAAGAGCTTTGGTAACCAGTGTGTTTAAGCCATTAAACACACCAGGCATTTAATTGTTCAACATTGCCTACAATTTTTTTTTCAAATAATTTTAAATTATGGTGGTGTAATTTGTAACGATAAAAGCATTGCAATGACTTAACGGTGCTATTTGGTAGAGATGTGTCGATGAGTTATATTACACCGAGAGCATCCATGAACAGAGTGGATAGAGCCGATAGGGTTATAATACACTGGGATGTTGTATTACACAAGGCACATCGGTGCATTATATTACATTAGCACACCACAAAACATATTCCATTTAAAAAAAAGGATAAGGTCCATAGGGTTTGCATCTAATTCAATAAGTGATCCCCCTATTTTACATGTCAAACACTCTATATATAGTAAGTACAGAAACCCATTAAATCTAAAATGCCTAAAATGAAAAACTTTAAGTGTCGAGTGGTAGAGGGAATTAAAACCTAAGGTGAAATTTTGTAGTCACATAAGCAAGAAGAAGCAAGGGTTTAAGGTAAGTATTGATTTATTTTTATTTTTTATTTTTTCCGAATTTTAATTTAATCTACATAGGAAAAGAGATTGTAAGTTTTTTTACTAGTAAAATCAAAAGTAATTTTTTTTATTATAAAAGGTTTTCATTAATATATTTTGAAGTTTGAATGATTTAATAGAAATTGTCAAATTTTTTAATAGTTAAATCAACGCTGAAATTTAAAAAAATTTCTATGCAGGGTTTTGAGTGAATCACCATACCCTTCAAAATTTGATCTTTCTACGGTAGCAAAATATTTTGCTGCTCCACAATGCTCCCAGTATGTCTCTCTTGTAAATGCTATTTCTTTTAGTTAAACCCTAACAGAATTGTAAACATTTTTATTAGTAAAATCAACAATAAAATTTAAAAAATTTAATATGCAGGGTTTTGAGTGAATCACCATACCTTTCAGCTTTTGATCTTCTGAATAGTTTTGCTGCTCCAAAGTATTATGTTGCTGCACAGTGCTCCTGGTATGTCTGTCTTGCAAATCAATCCATTGAAATTTTGTGAAAAATAATGAAATAGTGAATAAAATTTTACTATTTAAAAGGCTATGAAATTAGATTTAAAAAAATCAATTGCCTCATTTTTTAATTTAAAAAAAGAAAAAGAAAAAGAAAAACACACATGTTTCCTTTTTAAATTAATCCAAAGATTGGTGCATTCAATAATAAAGAGCACCATTGCATTTACAAGTAAAGCGCACTAAACTTGTCGAGAAGCCAAATATTTTCAACATGCCGACATGATAATTTTTTTTTTTTGAAATCCCGAAACAATGCGGTTAATATTTTAACGCAACAATGTGGTTTGTATTTAAATGCGTCAGTACTATAATTGTTATAAGAGCATCGACATGGTAGAATTCATTTTTATTTTCAAAATCCTGGAAATAGGTGTGTGCCAGTGTTGTTTTTATTTGAACACATCAGCTCGGTTTTCTACAAGAGCACTAGTATGATAACATATTTGATATTTTCATAATGCCTGAAACTGGTGCAAGTATTATTTGAACATCCTAGTGTTGTTATGATTCTTAAAAAAAGGTCTGATTTGTTTTAATAAGCGCACTTATAGGGTTTAAAATCTATTTGAAATTTTATTTTGACATAAAATGATGTATTCATCTCAAATTATCCTTTAGGATGCATCCACATGAATTACAGTGGTTCATCATATACATTCTACGCTTAAAGTCACTTTATTCTTGAAAACTGGTTCGAAAATTATATTGAAATTTAGATTGTGGTTATATGGTTCTGGAAATTAATTTTCGATATCTACACAAAATTTTATTTAGGATTTTTCTCAAATACATGGAGAAAATATCAATAATATCAAAAGACCGATTCTTCAAATTCTAGCTCATTCCATATTGCTGATCAAATTCTTTTGTAGAGTTCTCCCATTCCATCTCTAGTAAGTTCAAATTTTATTTATATTTCAAGTATCTATTTTTTTTTTAATCCATGTCAATTTGAATAAAAATGTATCTAAATTTGTAGGATCTTGATTCACAATCGAGTTCAAATGCAAAAAATATTCGTCCATTTCAAAAACATCGAAAACTCTTATCAGGAGCAACATATCACAAGTAGGTGGTAGATGAAAATGGACAACCTCTTCACCATGCCAATTGGAACATGGCATCTTTTAGCTACAATCTTGTATCAATGATGATAATAATTTTGGTATAATGCAATTTTCAACAAACCAATTGTGTTAATGTGCTTACTAATACCATTGATATTATACTAATGACGTTTAATATTTTTTGAAATTAGGATTCTAGTGATGATGAGAGACCCACCTAGCATCTTCCAGTGCACCCCACTATAACGTCAAATCGAGAGAAGACTACATTAAGAGCAAGGCTCAGAGAGGAAGAATAAAAAAAATGGTTGAATCAACCACCTATTCAATTCCCACTACATCCAAATTCACCAATTAGGATTGACTATAACAATAGTATTTTTTTTCATAAGTTGGAAATGGAGGAAATCAATTAAAGGTTGGCATGGATGATTACTTACGAGATATGACTGCCATGGAGGCAATGTTGTTAGATGCATTTCATAATGATGAGCTAAGGGATGATGCTCATATCATTGATACGTTATTCGAAATCCTAAAATATGCTTCCACCACACCTCTATTTGGACCTGGTGGCAAGTCAAAGTCTACTCAGCTGGGGGACAACGATGTTGTTAGACAACTTGAAAGAAAAATTTGGCATGTTGAATGCATGTTTCTCAGTAATATTGAGGTAATTCACCTGCATGATTGATCAAGTCCCTTATATTTTGAGAAATATTGTCACACAATCAACATTAAAAATGATCGATTTTACGAATGTTAAATATTGACATTGTACAATTATATTCCCCACCAACTGTTGGTTATTGAAAGATAAGGCTCTTTCGAGTAATAATGTCTTGCTGGGTAGTTGAGAAGAGGCAAAGCAGTTGTTGAAAATTTTGGTTGTTGAGTACATATGATATCATGCATGTCCGAATGATTATATTCTATATAGAGGAGAATATGCAAAAAAAAGTAATGTATGAAATGTGGCCCTGACAGGTCCCATAAATAAAAAAATAAAAAAAACAGGTAAATCACGTGGTACTCCTCATAAGATATTGAGGAAAATTCCTATAATCCCAAGGATTCAAAGGTTCTTTCATTGCAAAGAATTATCTATTTTGCAGGGATAGCATGCCCCACACAAAAGTGAGTCATGAGTTATGTGAATCCCAATAGATTCAATGGCCATGACGCATATAGAGGATACATGGCTTGGAAAATTCAAGGATGAAGTATGAAGTCTACGAATCAGGATAGCCATGGATGGTGTCAACCCATATTCCCTCCAAAACACCAACTATTCTATTTGTCCTATAGTAGTAATCAATAAAAATACCCCCCCATGGTTGTCTGTGAAGAATGAACATCTTATGTTCGCTCTCATAGTCCCTGGTAGAAGACAAGTGAAGAATCATTGGTAGATGAATTGAAGGAATTATTGGAAGAGATACATGTGTACAATGTATCAAGACCCTTCACAAAAAAGAGGAGTTTTACGTTGTATGGCATATGTGCTTACACCACACATGATTATCTAGGCTTAGGAGTTTTCTCTGGTAAATTACATTTTTATTGATTTATTTATATATGTAACAATATTGTTTCACATATTAATTTAATTCACTGCAATTGTTTTGAGCTTCATGGTCACTAATGTGTCGGCTTGTATACAATAATTTCATAGGACTTGTAACAAGAGGGTATCATGGATGCAAATGTCATGGACCTTCTCCTAAGGCTAGGACATTTAACCACCTAGGAAAGCTAGTGTATAACTACTCCAGGGTATTCCTCCTAAAAGAACACCCTTACAAAAGAGGAACAACTGATTTCACTGGTAAACAAGAGAGAACCCAAAGGCTTGCAATAATGACACCAGTTGAATGACTTAGAGCATATGTGAGAGAGAAGGAGAAGGAGTTCATAGAAATGTTCAATTCAAATGGGATGCACATGTTCGATGATCTAGAATTCTTCGACAACTATGTTGAGAAATTTCCCATTGGGATGAAAAGGAAATTTGTATTTATGAGATCACATATTAGGAGCATCTTAAGATTTACCACTTACTAGATCCCATGCATATATATATATATATAAATACTTCATATTCTTTATGGAGGCATATATCATCAAAATAAAATGACACATTGGCTATTATGGGAGATATTATTTCTTCAAAAACTAAAAAGAAACATTGACCAAGACAAGAAATTATAGGAGAGGTTGGTCCTTCTTGGTCTTTCAAATAAGGTGATGTCCCATGGATTTAGAAAAAAGATGACCTTTTGTTGGAAAAGGAAGTTATAATGAGTATGAGGGTGCCTTCTTTATATGGGTCTTCACTACGACGTTGCTTCACTATGGAATACTATTTGTTGGGGTTGAAATTGCATGGCCATTTGAACCTTCTAAGAGTATGTATGTCAAAAGAATGATTTTATTATTTATTATTTTCTTTTTATGAAATGGGATATAATATAATTAATTTTGGTATAATGTACTATTTACTGTGCAGTGTCATTATCCTCTAGTCGTGTCTGGTGGTGTGAACCATAACTTCCCCCAAGACCTACAACGTTCCATATATAAATTATCTACATTTGTACGTTGGATCGCATCAAAGGAGATTCATATGGCTAGAATTCCATGGTGGTGTCAAGAGATAGATGAGATTGTTTGTATGTTTGAGAAGGAGCTGCCAATGAGTTTCATGGACTTGCAGGTTTATCTTATAATTCACCTAGTAGATGAGGTTGAATTAGTTGGGGTGGTTTCCTGTCGTTGGATGTTCTTCTTAGAGAGGTACATGAATAAATTGAAAGGTTTTGTTCAACAAAGGGAAAAAGGGGTCTATGACAAAGGGGTATATATCCTATGAGCCTTTCTATTATGCCAGTGAGTACATCAAGAAGATCGACAACACACCAAGTACGAAGATTTGGGACGATGAAGGGATGAAGACAAAAGAGAAGGGGAGCTTCTCCAAATGAATGGAAAGAGGCACATGATAAAGAGTAAGTGGCTTATTATTTGTCAAATTTCTACACAACAATTATTCACATTGAACTTCATATGAATGCATATTTTGATCTCATACATACTATATATGTTGGTTTGATTTCATCAATGAATTCAACAATTGAAACCATCAACAAATTCATTCCTTACAATATGGAAGCGACACAACCATGGGTCACATTCTACAAGCAGAAGATGAAGAAATGGGACAGTGACAGGAAAGAATTCAAACAATTGAATGGTAAAAGTGTGTCTGATCCTGATCATTTAAAAGAAAATATGCCAATGACATACCCTATTAGTTGAGTTGCTGATCAAGTCAGAGAGAAGTATGTTGCATCTGGTCATTACTTGTGTGTTGAGGAGGATGCGCTAAAGATAGGGATTGGTAGCAACAACTCGGTACTAATATATTTATGTACATTTTTAACTTCATACTACACCTTTGTATTGTAACATCTATACATATATATATTATATTTTTAATTATGTTTGAGTTATTAGACACATGACACTGTGATTTTTTTGCTTGTTTATAGGTGCATTTGTTCTCATCTATGTGGACATATGAACATGATTTTCACATGGAGGATGCTGATGATGGATGCATGACACAAGACTATGGGGTGGAAGTCAATTTTGACCAATCTAGTCGTGCTAGCCACCCCGATAAAAACCTAATGTAGGGGATGTTAGGTTACATTGGCAAGATACAAAAGATCATTCAAGTGGACTTCTCTTCATTCCAAAGTGTTATTTTTAGGTACAAGTGGTTGGACACCTTTGATCGAAATAATGTAAAGGAATATTGTGATAGTGGGATGATATTTATCAACTATAGAAAGATGTGGCATGAAGCTAGGGAGCCTTATGTTTTCCCCAATCACTACAACCAGGTGTTTTTTAACCCAGATGTGTTGGATAGGGATTGGTGGTTTTTATTAAAAAACGGCCCTAAATCAAAACGTATTTTTGAGAACAACATTGTTATCACGCCGAGTGAGGAAGATAATCAGGGTGATGACAACAGAGAGTGATATGTACCTGTGTTATTTCATCATTTATAATATCGTTGTATGTTTTAGTTTTATTTATTTCACTAATTATATTGTTTTTTTATTCTCTTGTTGGAATTTTATATAATTGGTAAGATTCATGAACATTTTTACACTTAAAACTAAGTATTTCCAATTGTGTACAATATATGTGATAATAAGGATTCAAGGTCATAATCCTTCTCAAATAGGAAAATGAGAAGAATATAACCAAAATTAGAAAATAGTGAATGTGGAAACAACATTGTTAGAATTTATTCTTGATTTAGATACTTATTGGTTTATTAATTAGTTCACATGTTTTTTCTTCTTGTTTAGTGCAAAATCAATATAAATCATGTAGTGATAACTTTATGAGGACTTTAACAATGAAAATTTGTGTATTAATATGTAAGATTAAATTCTTGACATGAGAGGTAAAGTTTGTTTAGTATATTTAAATTTCAGTTCTAGTAACATTATGTAAACTAAAAGGAGGTCTTATGCATGTATAAAATGCTGATTACATCTTTTTATGGACCATAAGAGAAAAAAATGGGCTTACATGGATGCATAAGAGGTTTTAATTTTTTCTTCATGGATAATGGAACAATTTTGACTTTTCATTTCAATGGTAATTATAAATAAAAGTTGAATTAATAAATATTTGTGGTTAAAAATTAAATGATAAATAATGTGATGGTGATTAAGAGGCATTTGTTTGACTTTCTAATAGACTTGGTGATGCATTTTTCTTTCCTATTTAGATTATGTAAAATAAATATTTTTTTTTTGGTGATGCATTTTTCTTTCCTATTTAGATTATGTAAAATAAATATTTATTTTTAAGTATCTATAAGTAAATTATTTAAAGTAGACATGCATTTCTCATTGTGAACATGATGTAATATTAGCTAGGAGAAATGTGAAAACACAAATTTTAGTGGCTATCTCGTGATAAGTATGTGGAAAAAATAATATTTCTTGAGTTTTTGATTAATAGATAATCAAATATATTATTTGTCAAAATTTTAAATCTAATATGATTTCTGCATTATTTAATTCATATTTATTATTAAAAAAACTTAAATTTAAATTGGTATAATAGCAAATAAAGAACCAAAATAAATTCAAAATGTTATATCTTTATTACGAGAAAAAAACCGACTTGCGTCTTTAAGGGAGAACTTCCAATAGAGCAAATCCCCAACTACAAGTAACTTCATAAGCCTTATTTTAGATTTCTTGATCCTCATCTTTAGAGAGAGAAATTTCTAATTTAAATTGTTAAGAGTTGCTATAAATATTTAAAATTTAAATTACTTGAAAATATCATAACTTTAGTGATAAATTAAATTTTATTAAAAAATAATTTTTAAAGCTATATTAAATCTAAATTAATCATAAAAAATTATGACTTAAGTTTTTTAAATTTAATAATAGATTGAATTTTATAACCAATATAGATTCATCTTAAAAATGGATCTACAAAGAGCCGAGAGGGATCAAATCTTACTATATGAAAATCTCTTTTTAGAATGTAAAACTTGAAAAAAGATGTACATGTCCAAATATTTAATCTCTTTTAGTGATTGATAACTCTGTGATTAAAATGAATCTATGTATTGGTTTTCTATCTCTCTATATAGATCGACCATAGTGTAATTTTTCATTGGTTAAATTGTATTGTTGAATAATTTATTATTATTAATACTTTATATTAAAAATTGAATGAGTTACACATTTTCATCTTATTAAGAACTAACTAAATTATTTTACCTTTAATTATTTTTTCCTTGTGAGTATTGGAATATTTTACTAAATAGGTTAGAATGAATATGAATGAACTACCTAAGCAATAATAATAATAAAAATATCATAATTTTACAATCATAGTTTCAACTATATTAAACTTTGTAATTTATAAAAGTTTATTTGCATTTTTTTAAAGTAAGTCGTTTTGCATGCAATTTCATATATATAATTTTGATATAAGTTCACTAATACATAATCTATAATAAATATTATTTCATAAAAATAAACATAATGATGATAAAAAACTAACAAACATAAACACCATCTAAGCTACACATTCTAATTCACTACCATCATCTAATTATATACACCCCTAGCACATATAAATGTCATTAGCCAACACAAAAATCTAATAATCTAATAGGGCATCATCATCGTTATCACATTTAACAAAACACAAGCATTGTAATCTAACATCATCACCACACACATCCTCAAATTAATATACATCTCATGTCAAATAACTGTTATCACATACACAACTATCTGCAAAGCACATTAAATGAACATATCTAACATGACCTAACAATATGCACATCAACACCAACACATAAATTAAGTACATAAACATGAAAAAAATACACTATATATGTATATACAAACAAGTCAAATAACTGCTATCAAATATCCAATACAACAGACATAGTAGTGATAGCTTGGTCTATGGTAGAAGATGATGAATGGTTAGGTACTGCCTCAACTATCGAACTTTGAGGTGGAGGAGGAGGTGGTTGGTCTTCTCTCTTAAGAGAAACATGAGACACATCCTCTAGCTTTGGCATGTGATCATCAAGCGAATGACGAGGGGGTGTACTACCAAAAGGATCAACCCTGACCATGATGTAATGGGGCAGTACTACCAAAATCATGATCAATACCCTCATCATCATCACCTGACGGTGTAATATTGCATGAAGGATCATCTGACATATGTAGCATTGCATGCCTTGAACCCCTCCTCGCTATCAATAGCATGCTAGCTCCAACAATATGATGCATAAGAGTCATCATCTCACACGAAAAATACCTCAAGAGATCCATGAACCTAGGATTTGCACTTATGTCTCAAGCGCCCATAGGGCAGACTTCCTCCTCAACCAAAACTCTAGATAATTGATTGTAGTAGTCCATCATAAATATTAGACTATCCCTATAGGCCCGAATGCCCACACCCCCTTGAGGATGTGCCTCACCCTCTTGGGCCTTACCCATATCCTCATTTTCTCCCTCCAGTGGGGTAGGAGACATGTTCCCAAGGAATGTGTCGATGTCTACAAAATATATATTACACACCAATAATTAGACAATTTAATAAAACAAGTTAAAGAACGTGGTAGAGAAATTTAATTCTAATTAATTAAGACAATAAAATGAAACTAGAGTAATTTAAGGAAAACACTAATTTTATCTCTATCATTTACAGGCTCATCTACTGTGAAGAGGATGTTGGGACACTATCTCCAATCTATACCCACATATGGAAATGACAACAAGATAAAAGTGTGGTCATCCTCACTGGCTAGTAGCGCCATATCTTGGGTGGAAATCCTGGCCGGATACTTCGATAGGCCCCTCTTGAGCATGATATGGCCCCACATGTTCATCTGCACCTTAGCCATCAACTTAGGAGGGTGACAGTCAAATGTAGGCCTCGTCTTTGGAAACCTCTCAAAAAATAAACAAAAAATATTTGAAGAAAAAGGGAAGTTTTTCCTCCCATGCATCATTGCATGAAATTTATCTAAAGCCCTACAAAACTACCTCAAACAAATAGTAGACCATCTGACACATCATGGTGCCTGAATCAAAGAATCAACATAATACAAAAGAGACAGATTAATGTGTTTCCCATCACTAGTATAGTGTGAAATGGTGGTCACTAATAATGAGAGGCACCTAACCTCCTGTGTAGTAAAAGAAGCAATTCGTAGTTGTCCACCACACACCTGAAAATCTATTGGGCGGACTACATGAGCCCCAACATATCTATGAGAGTATACAAGCCAAATCTCTACTTCAACCCCATGGGGGACATCAGGGAACTGGGAAAAATACTCCCCTCTCCTGGATAGGCTAGTGATAAAATATGTGTCTTCCTTAGAGGGCATATACCACATCTTAGGATCGACATAGAAAGCCTGCTCCTAGACACTCGACCAGTAGATCAAATGTGACAACAAGATAGAGTGCGCCTTTAGAGATGTAGCCTCCTCATAGTACTTAAGGAGGCCTACATTCCTCAAGAGCACTTGGTTGTTGTGCTAATAGTGTGAGGGTATAAATCCCTCTCCCTCTCTCGGACCTCTCATAGTTAGAACACATTGTATTGGTCCACCATTTTCTCCTTCTCCTGTTGTTGCTCCCTCTGTCGACATCTCTGCTACATGATTGGCATATAAAATATATCAACCTCATACATAAAACATAATTTCTTTTTATTAAATGAAAAATGTATTTATAAATATGGAAACATAAATTTAAATTAAAAAAAAATCCCCGATGTGCTTAGAGAACATTGATGTACTAGCTCAGGTGTGCTATAAAACACAATCTCACTAGAGACAATGCATACATACATATGATGCACCACTTTTGGTTCACATATATACATTTTCATTGCAGTGTGTCTCAAAATTATTCACCAGTGCACACTTATAACCTTTTTGCACCAGTACGGAATGTTCAAGCTATCAAACACACCAAGATATAATTTATAATATTGTGTGTGTGGTGCATTTGGTAAATGTAAATGCACCAGACATAACCTAAAAATGTACACACCAAAATACGATTTATAGATTTTCTTAGGGCATTTTAATTTATGAAATGCACCACAAAAACAATGATGCATTAGGTTCATGCACTGATCTATAGTGAACCTTGTAAATTTATAGGGTGCATCGCTTTTAGTGCAAGCCGAAGTTGTCGAACGCAGGACAAAAGATTTTTTTCAAAAACAATTGATTTTTTGACCTTTTTTGCAATTCTGATCCGCAAAAAAAATAAATTAGAGAGAAACATAGACATTACCTGGACATTTGGTTGTTAGGAAGACATTATTGACACATAATTGAGAAAAACAAATTTCACCGTTGTTTGAGAAAATTGGAAAGCCATGCATTGAGTACGATACAGAAGGGAAGGATGGTGAGCAAGAGAAGAACCAATGTGAAGGTGCTTGCATGAGGCAAGAGCGACACCAATGCTTCAGAGCTCTAAAACATTGTAGATGGTAAAAATAAAAGGTAGGTATTTTTTTTTTATTTAACCCTATTTCAACGCATTATTATAATTGCACCGGTGCATAAAATATCTAGGAGCACTTTTTTTTTTTTTTAAATTTAAAACCCTATAGCAGTGCTCTTGTTAATACACAGTGGGGCGTTTGAATACATGTACTGAACCAGTTCTTTGTCGAACTATAACACCACTTTTAAAAAAATTAAAAATTTCCTAGTGGTGCTCTTTCGTAGATGCATAGGGGCATTTAAATACATGAACACCATTGGTGCTACATAATAAGATAACATTGTTTTAAAAAAAAAAAAAACCTATAGCGGTGCTCTTGTTAAGAAGCACTGGGGCGTTTTAAATAATAGACAACATCGGTGCTCCTTGGGAATATAGCACAACATTTTAAAAGAGCCCTAGCGGTGCTCTTTCTAAGACCGACCATGGCATTTTAATACATGAATATCACAAATACTTTATTGAAATATAGCACCACATTTTTTTGAAAATTAAAAACCTATAATGACGTTATTTCTAATTATGCACCGGGGTGTTTTACTATAGGAAGGGCACTGATGTTGCGGGTGGATATAACACCGAAAAATTTTAAAATTTAACCTTTCTTATTGATTATTGTAAGCACCAAGGTGTGGTATATTGTGCATGCATTGGGGTGTTATAGTATTGGTTTAGCATTGGGTCATCATCACAGTATGGCATGAGACTGGGAAAAATGAATTTTACGATTGACATTTTTACAAATTTAACCCTTTTTTAGTGCTATCGAGTAGTATATGCACTGGTGCTTATATATATATAGTAAAGCACTGCTGCGTTTTCTTATTGTAGACACACCGTAAAAAAAATTCCTTTAAAACATACGCTCGCTTGCCTGTGCTAGTGACCTCTGCTACCAACAGATTTTTCTGCTATTTTTATAGGGGCTTCCGCAAAAACTTCTGCTTCAAGGTATTTTCCTTGTAGTGGGGTCCAAATACTTGGATTTTGTTTGTTTTCCAACAAGTTATTTTCCATCAAAACAATGGTGATCCTCTCCTTCAATGGATTGAAGTTTTCAACCCACTTCAACCTGTATTCAAATATCATAATTGATGATGCCATCTCACTAGATCGATTTCAACCACAAAACCCTTGCTTTAAAATACACACTGTACTACAGAAAAATAAAAATGTTTCTTTCTGAAACCCCTATCTAATGATCTTCCTCCACAGAGCTTGCTCAATGTTGTGATACCATTTTAATTTTCTAAGTTCCAATTAGATTTACTATCTCATGAAATTATTTTATGCCCATAAATTTTCTTTTATCAACAAATATTTTTTTCTACAAATTTTAGCTTCTGAAAATTTCAAACAACAATACCTAGCACTTTTAACAACAATTTTTGAGTGGAAAAAAAATAGAAAGTAACCTAAAGAATCAAATAGAAAAATAACACAAATTTACCCTCCAACTTCTCATTACATTCAATTAGCTCATAGAAATTATTTGGCTTGCTAACCATGGAAAATGGGCCACAAAAAATAGAAATAAATTACAACAAGACCTAAATATTTTCCTAGCAAAAATTCCATCCTCGCAGTCACTCGTGAGGCCCTCCTTTAGCCTCTTGCGCATCATATGTGTGTCCAATGTACAAATTGTTTCACATGTGCGGCTTACTTAGTTACATGACCCTCCTAGATTCACAATTATGGTTTCCTTGCTAGTGAAAATTTTCTCCTATTGTCTTTTCTTGTTTCCTTAGCCTTGTGACTCACTCACAAAAATATGCATTTTAAAAAATATTTTTTTGAATTTTCTTACTCTCACTTGAGTAACTGCAATATGCAGTATGTCTTCATCCTCTCCCTTAAATTCCTTTTATAATTCTCTAAAAGCAAACCCCTCCCTATAGATGCGACCTGATTTAGCTTATAAATTTATTAAGAAAAACAACCACTTATAAGTTCTACTTAGCCCCTAACCCAACCCATAGTGTTTATGACTCCACTATACCTAGACACTACCATGATTTTCCTCGATTAAAATATCTCGAACTACATTAACCAACATTCCATTATCCATGGATGCCATCCACTCAACTAATTACATCACAAGCTCAACTTTCCTTTTGTGCAAGCCAACTTCCTTAATAAATCCATGATTCCCTAAAAGTGTACTAATCTAAATAAGAAGAATCTAAGCCACTAATTATCCTAAGAAGATTAGTATGGTAGTGTTTGATTCAAACATGGTTGATTTTTTACACGTGCATGATGTTTTTGGGTTCCTGTGCTTTCTAATATCTCTACTCACAACAACCATGACCATGAATTCTATGTCTGATCTAACTCTTTATTCTTAATCCCTTTTCTTTCTTTGTATCAAGAGGCCTTGCTAGTTTCACTAACTTGTTCATTTGGTTACACTTTAACCATCTTGATTTTAAAAATCAATAATATCAATCTATACATTTTATCTCATATAACTCTATCTATCAAAATTATATCTATTAAAACTTTAAAATAAATAATAAATATAGATTACGCTTAAAAGGGCCATCTTAATTTTAAAAACCAATAAGATCAATATATACATTTTATCTCATAAAATTTTATCTATCAAAATAAAATAAATAAAACTTTAAAATAAATTATAAATATAGGAATTCCATACTTCTCCTTAAATGTTAATGGGGCTCTGCCTAGGTCCCAAGGTCCAGCGAGATCGCCAACATTACTTTTTAGGTAACTTTCAAATCAATATAGGTTGGATGAGAAGGGTATACAAAGCGAAGCTTCTATGATGTGGTTACTCATGACATTTTCATTTATATTTTAATTTTAAATAATAGAAAAATAATGAATAAATATTAAAATAAATTAAAGTAGTATATTTGATTAATCTTTAAACCTTTTAATATATTGAAAGTAGTATAGTTTGGATCGAAGATAAATTTAACTTTTAAAACCCTAAAATTGAATAATGCATTAAAATTAATATAATAATTTTAGAAAGTTATTAAAACAAATAATATTTTAATAATAAAAAATAATAGTCTTTTTTTAAATTTCAACAAAATTTAGTACAATATTTTTTTATATTATCACTAATAAGGTAATAAAATATCATTTTTAAAGCGAAATCTTATTAACTAGAAACATTAAGGTGTTCAACAAGGATTACATATTTCCGATTAATCACTAGCATGGGAGACTAGACCATATTCAAAAAAAGATTCTTTTTAATGAGAACATAGAAAGTTGAGAATTTATTGTTACAAAATTTTCTAAGTTGAGTCTAACATGCAAGCCTAGTTGGCCACATATGTTAGCCACATCATAAAGAAAAGTCAATAATATAAATAGAATATCATCAGGCCATAACATTTGAGTCTGAGCCTGTCACTGAGATGGGGTTCGGTGGGCCTTCTCGAGGATGTCCAACATTCGGTGGAATGCCCAAGTGGCACTCAACTTGCTTCATCCTATAATAGAGATTGTAAAGGGGACTATGCAGGTGGTCCATTGATTGGATGATGTCTAGCTGGGATTCATGGTGATCCAGAATCACCCTTTCAAGCATAAACTTCATTTTCTAGTACAAATAGATTGTTTGCACATTTTGGTTAAATATGCTTCTCGTATGCCCAATATCTTGTATCTATTATGTCCATTACATCTGTAGCCACCCCTCCCATATCTACCCAGTTTCACCAACTTGCTAGGGTAACCATGAGATGAGGAGCTACTATGATATGACATAACGTCCTATATCACATTAAGGAAATGGAGTCGATAAGATGAAACCTTACTGACCTTCCTCAAGAGCTACAGGACCCACCAGAGCCAAACAACCACTCTAGGTGCGCAAACCCTAAGTTAACTTCCTTTTTTAGTGATCTAGACTCCCTATCGCTTGCTTAACAAGGCAAGCCAATGATTATGATCCTCCAGTCACATGAATAACCTTGCTTTCTAGTGACTGCAGTCTAGATTTCCCAGTTCTGAGCATGTGACCCCAAAATCTAAGCCACTTTTTCAGGGCTAGTATCCAAACCTCTACACAAAACTTGATAGAACTCTCCAGAAAGATGAATGACACAAGGACAAAGCCATTAATGCAAAACTTAGTCAATAAATTGACCTAACCAAGCTTAGCCATGACAGACATTTTGTCAAACGCATTGTGAACATGTAATCTACTGGTCATAAATGCATATTTGAACATAGGGGCCTGATACTTATCTGAAAATTATCAATAAGGTCTAATTCCCTCTCATAATAACTACAATAACATCTATTAGGTCATGCATTTAATAACCAATCATTTACCAATCAAAACATGATAAGATCTATAACTAGAATCTGTCATGAAACCATGCTTATAACCAACATATAACTAGAATAATATTAATGATAGAATAAAAATCAAAGCCATATAATAAAAAGTATAAATACTCATGAAATACAAGAGGAAAAATAGTTATTATTAACATATTAAAAATCCAACCAAGTGAGGGACTTCCACGTACTACCTAACCATAGATTGGGTTGAACCAAACTGCTCTTTCATCTAATCACCCCCATGCCATATTCCAATCATGAATGTGGGATCTCATGGAATAAACCAAGAAAAACCAAAATAGGGCTTCTAGAGGCCAAACCACCCAACCCTTAACCAGTGATTCCACCTTACGGTCCAACATCACCAACCATCACCAGATCGGTCTCTACCCAAGTTGTTAAAGGTTCCAGAGTGCTTGTTCTAACCCGACTCCAAGACTAGTGACTCAATCCACAACTACCACAAGGCTCTAGAGCATTTTTCCAACTAAGAATCCAGGACTAGTAACACAAATCACCATGGGCTCGAGAGCATTTGTCCAACCAAGGCTTCCAAGGCTAGTAACTCAACCCAAGTTGTTCCAGGGATTCTAGAGCGTTTGTCCAACCAAGGCTCCAGTAACTAGTTACTCAACCCAAATCCATAAGGAATATGAACACCAATAAAAATAATCAAGTGGGAAACCCACAACACAATGGCTATCCAAGAAATGGCAAGGCTAGGAAAAACCACCATCAATCCAGGCAATCCTTCATGCCAATGACTTATCATAACCAAATAACCACATGCATATACCATTGATGCCAAAACTAATAATGAAATCATACATGCAACACGATACCTGTAAATCAATCTCATTTTAGTTGTTGATCCCACTGTTCCCTTGCACTTTCCTTCTTTTCCTTGCCTTGTGCTTTCTTGCTTTTCCTTTTCATTCTTTCTCCAAATCTAAAGTATGCCACAATGCTCCAAGAAACTCTAAGTGTGCAAGAGTGTGAGAGAGAGAATAAAAGAGAGCTCTAAGCTAAAACTTACAAAAGGTTGAACTGACAAAAGCTATGAACTAATCCTTAGAAGCATTTTTATCATTGAGGCCTTTGTTTTCTTCATTTTTCTTCAATTTTCCTCACATTCAATTTGTGACCTTTCACCTTCCTTTCCTCCTATTTTCCATTATTTTCATAAATAAAATGCCAATTAATATCTCTTTACCTTTCCAAAGCCTTTGCTAATTTCCATAGCCAATAATTGATCACCAGTGATCCCCATCACTATGTTTTTTCCCAACATTTAACTTTGAATACGTGTCTCATGACCTTGGTCTTATTTTTCTTTTATTAAATATATTACATTGATTTTTAACTAGGCTATTACAGAACCCCCCCCGAGGAACACTTTCCTCAGTGTTCAATGAAACCTATAAACCAACAAAACACATACTGCCCATGGAGCTTTATAACACAACTCGATGCAACATTTACATCATATCATACTATCAACATATCATGAACATCATTCCGCTTATTGGAGCTTTTTAACACAACTCAATGCGGTATTTACATCATACATATGCATATATGGACATAAACAAAACACAACATCAAAACATATACCAAAATACATCGGCTCTACTAGCAAATAAAGAAGGATACATATCTCGCAACTGATCAACCATCTCCCATGTAGCTTCATTGGGCCCAAAGTGCTCCCACTACACTTTAACTTGGTCGATTTCTTTATTCCAGAGCGTGAGCATATTTCACTACAAAATGCATTGAGGTTTTGGCAGGAATTATCCTTCCAACTCCACCTATAATATAAACCAATCAATCACATAATCAACATCTTTCACATACTTCTTAAGAAATGAAACATGGAAAACATCATGGAATTTCACTGTCAGAGGCAGTACAAGTGAGTAGGCTACTGGTTCAATCCTCTCAAGAATCTTGTAAGGCCTGAAATACTGAGGTGCCAACTTGGCACATGATCCAATCCTCAAGGAGCTCTTCTTAGGCTTGATGTGCAAGTACACCTATTCCCCAACCTAAAATTCCTTAAACACCCTATGCTAATATGCATAACTATTTTACTTGTCCTATGCTACCTTTAAATTCTTCTTAATAACCTGCATTTCATGTTCCACCTCTGCTAACATGTTCAGTCTAATCAACGCCCTGTTCACTAGATTACTCTAACTTATAAGAATATTACAACTATGTCCATAAAGTGCCTCAAACAAACTCATCTTCAAATATTCCTAATACTTATTGTTATACGAAAAACCCACTAGTGGAAGATACTCTTCCCACTTTCTCTGGTGACACATAACATGCAATCTCAACATGTCCTCCAAAATCCTGTTGACCCTGTCTATCTATCCATCTATTTTCAGATGATAGGCTATATTGAAGGCCAACATTTTCCCCAAACCTAAAAAAAAACTCTTTCCAAAACATGGAATTGAACTTGGCATCTTGATCTGATGCAATCTTCTTTGAAACACCATGCAACCTCACTATATCTCTGATGAAGACTTGTTCTACCTCACTATCTGAATTCATATACTTAACTGGAATGAGATGTGCTTAGAAACAAACATAATAGAATCATGTTGTCTATAATGAAGACCATGGAAATGACCTTCCATTTCCACTCTGGAATCAAAATCGGCTGTAATAACCTGCCTATATGCTTACACTCTGCTTTTACTTGTTGAAAATCCAATCATGCTGCCACATACTCTGCCACCTATTTCTTTAAGTTCGACTGATCGTAGAACTTCTTAATCGTTGTCAATATCTTATGATATCTCGGGTAACCTAAATATGATTTAGCATCAAATTCCCTCAAGATAAGCTTCTTGAGCTCACTATTGTTCAGTGTATAGATCTTGTCCCTAAATTTGACCAAACCATCTGTTGTGAGATGATAATCAACATCCTGTTCACCTATACCCTTTTGCTATAACTTGTGCTTAAGCTACTGGTACCTGTCATCTTATTGTCTTTCCTACAAGATGTGATCCTATAGATTTGTCCCCTATGGACTCATAGCTGCTATGTGATTTACATGTACTCTTTTGCTAAGAGCATCGACAACATTGTTCCATTTACCCTTTATGTACCTTATCTCGAAATCAAACTCACTGATAATAGCCAACCACCTAGTTTGCCTTGAATTTAGATTCAGTTGGTCAAACAAGTATCACAAACCAATGTGATCGCTCATCAAAAGAAACCTCCTACCAAGAAGATAATGTCTCCACATCTTTAATGCATGAATAATCACCGCCAACTCAAGATCATGCATCACATAATTATACTCATGATCATTCAATTTCCTTGATTCATAACACACTACCTTATGTCCTTGCATCAAAACACCACCAAGTTCTCTCTTACAAGCATCTGCACATACCAAAAACTCTTTGTCCAAATTTGTAATCTTTAGAACTAGAGCATTTGTAGACAACTACTTCAACTGCTCAAAACTCACTACAAATTCGTTTGTACATTCAAATTTCTTCCCTTTCCTCTGTAATGATGTAATAGGATAGGAAATTCACAAGAAATTCCTGATGAACTGCTTGTAGTAACTTGATAACTCCATGAATGATCTGACCTCATACACATATCAACATGTCCATCATCTCAACAACAACATCATCAACTTCTACAAGATGACACAACTGCAATAATTACCATTTCCATGCATACATAACAAGCACACATACAACCTACATGCATGCATGAAAAACAAATTCCTCCCATCTAGTCTAAGTGTTAAACCTAGGAGTTATGATACTACTTTGTAGCCACCCCTCCCATATCTACCTAGTTTCATCGACTTGCCAAGGTAAGCATGAGAGGAGGAGCTACCATGATATGACTCGACCTCCTAGATCACATTAAGGAAATGGAGTTGACAAGATGAAACATTACTAACCTTCCTCAGGAGGTACAAAACCCACAAGAGCCAAACAACCACTCCAAGTGCCCAAACCCCGAGCTAACTTACTTTTTTAGCAATTTGGACTCCCAATTGCTTGCTTAACAAGGAAGGACAATGAATGTGACCCTCTGGTCACATGGATAACCCTACTTCCCAATTACTGCAGTCTTGATTTCCTAGTTCTAAGCATGTGACCCCAAAATTTGAGCCACTTTTTCAGGGCTAGTATCCAAATCTCTGCCTAGAACTTGATAGAACTTTACATAATGATGAATGACACAAGTACAAAGCCATTAATGCAAAACTTATTCTAGAAATTGACCTAACCAGGCCTGACCATGACATACATTTCGTCAAACACATTGTGAACATGTAATCTATAGGTCATAAAAGCATATTTGAACATAGCGGTATGATACTTATCTGAAAATCATCAAGAAGGTTTAATTCCCTCTCATAATAGATGCAATAACATCTACTATCTCATGCATTCAATAACCAATCATTTACTAGTCAAAACATGATAAGAGCCATAACTAGAATTTTTCATGAAACCATGCTTATGACCATCATATAACCATAATAATAAAAAAGATAGAACAAACATCAAAGCCACATAATAATAAGAATAAATACTCATGAAATACAAGAGGGAAAAATAAATCTTATTAATATATGTGAAATCCAACCAAGTTAGGGAATTCCACATACCACTTGACCATAGATTGGGATGAACCAAATCTCTCTTTCATCCAATCACCCCTGTGCCATATTCCAAGCATGAATTTTCGATCTCATGGAATAAACCAAGAAAAACCAAACCAGGGTTTCCAGAGGCCAAACCACCTAAACCCTTAATTAGTGATTCCACCTCATGGTCGAACTAGTAAATCAACCCATAGTTGTTGCAGGGCTCCAGAGCGTTTTTCCAACCAAGGCTCTAGGACTAGTAACTCAACCCACCAAGGGCTCTAGAGCATTTTTCCAACCAAGGCTTCCAAGGATAGTAACTCAACCCATGTTGTTCCAGGGATTCCAGAGAGTTTGTACAACCAAGGCTCCATGAACGAGTAACTCAACCCACAACCATAAGGAACATGAGCACCAATTAGAACAATCAAGTGGGAAACCCACAACACCATTGCTATCCAGGAAATGGAAAGGCTAGGCAAAACAACTGTCAATCCAAGAAATCATCCATGTCAATGACAAATCATAGCCAAATAATCACATGCATATAACATGCATACCAAAAATAACAAGGAAATCATACATGCAACTCAATACCTACAAAGAAATCTCCCTGTAACTGTTGATCCCATTGTCCCCTTGTGCTTTCCTACTTTTCCTTTGCCTTCTTTATCTAAATCCAAAGTATGCCACAATGCTCCAAGAAACTCAAAGTGTGCATGAGTGTGAGAGAGAGAATAGAAGAGGGCTCCAAGCTAAAACTGACAAAAGGTTGAACTAACAAAAGCTGTGAACTAATCCTCGGAAGCCTTTTTATCGTTGGGGCCTCTATTTTCTTCATTTTCCATCAATTTTCTTTACATGTAATTTTGTGACCTTTCACCTTCATTTTCTCCTCTTTTCCATTATTTTCATAAAATGCCAATTAATTCCTCTTTACCTTTCCAAATCCTTTACCAATGCCTTTGCCAATTTCCATAGCTATTAATTAATCAATAGTGAAAACCATCACTATGTTTTTGCCCAACATTCATCTTGGAATGTGTCCCATGACCTTGGTCTTATTTTTCCTTTTTTAATTTTATTATATGGATTTTTAATTGACACTGTTACACCATCCATACCTTAAAATTAGAGAGGGAGGTTTTATGGGATGATGCCTCACCTTCTTCTTTGGTGATCTCTGCTTGAATGTGGTTTGGTGTAAGTTCCCTATAGCATGAAGCAAAGCTTGCTATGTGGTGATGCAAACAAGTGTTCCCTTGTTGGGATCTCTCTTGATAATAAGTAGCCCCACATTGGACTTGGAATATTTAATGTGGCATATATTCCCAACTTGCAAATGGTTTGTCAATGAAAAATTCCTTTCCCCCAAGGGGACCAATACACAGTCACCAAAGTATCCTCTTACTGCAAGGAACCATAACTCAACTCCTATAGCCCTAATAAATAATGATAAGTTTTTGATATAGGGGATAGGACCTCCCTAATTCTTTCTTACTCCTCACAAACTCCTTACACCTACCCCTTGGCTTGCACCGAAGCCAAGAAGATATCCACAACAACCCCTAACAAACAACAACACCACCCATATACTCCTCTTGTAGATCTATAACCTTAATACCAGTACAACCTACACACTACCATTGTCGTGAAAACTCGTCAACCTATGAATCAACACACCCTTGTGAGAGTTTCCTGAGCGACACCACTAAACCACATTGACTTAGCAAACATAGAGACGTAAAGATAGGTTGGTGCAAGGTTATCCTATCTAGATTATCAATTAAAAATTATCGCCCCCAACAACCAACATAATACTAATCTAGCCCATAAAATAAAAATATCCAGAACCACTATACAGTCCTAAAAGAAGCAATACCATCATAAAGAAATCCCCAAGAAATGAAAAAGTAAACAAGTGTTAAAAAAACTATCAAAATTAGAAATGGAGGATGACACGACACCTCTTATGCCACAAAGCCATAACAAATCCAACATAAAATCCAGTGAGAGGGGTAATGAACTACCAGACACCAAAAGAGGTGTCTCCATTATTTTCCCTGCTTAGTGACCACCCCCAGTATCTTGGAAGTTTCCCAATTTCGTTGAGGAAAACCAACAAAGCTTCTTAGTTTCTCAGTGTTTAGTATATTCCACCATGGAGCTAGACTGACATCGATTCTAACAAGGAGCATAGAGTGAATTTGGCTTATGCCTCTCTGGTCATCATCTTCCAACCAGGATAGAAATTCCCACTTCGTAACCACCCGACAAGCTTGCAGTTGGAATGCTTCAATTTCTATATTAACTGGACTATGCGCTCCACCAACCTCTAGAAAAAATAGACTACACATACCACATTCCTCCATTGACCTCACAAAGAAGTAATCCTTCCCAATCTGACCCCGTTTTAATTGATTCCAACCCTCGACTCCCTCAAATTCAATAGATTCACATTCCTGAGTACAATTCCATGCTTAAATTCTTAGCCAACATACTCATCATACGCTAACCTCCTTGGCCACGTCACTCATCTCCTCCAAACAACATTTCCGCTATACCTTCATTTGCATTATGAATGCCCTTTCATAAGCCATTAAATCTCATTGAGAGCGAGATGCTATGTCCCTAACCCATTCACTAAGTGAGGCGATGGCATCCCACCCCCTATTTGTCAATGCATGTCACCCCAACCAAGATCAGTTAATAAATTATATATATTAAAATACTATAAATTTGATATATATAATTTTTGTAAAGAGTATCATCTCTTTATCAACATACAAATTAAATTTTGATTAAATCTATTTTTATATTATATTATAATTATATAAAAAAATCATATTATTAAATAATTTATAATAATTATTATCCCATTGTTTGTCGTATTAGTTGATGTGATTTTCGTATTTGGAATTCCATATATTTTTTGAGCACTGTTTGACTTTTAATTTTTTATATATCTTACTTATTCATCTTTATTAATGTTATTTTTCTTTATATTATATAAATATATTATTATATGTATTTTCTATTTTTTTAATATAATATAATTTTTTTTTTATTACATAAAAAAATATTAAGATGTTTTAGAACTTAATATAGAGGAGATATTATCTTATAATATTGCATTAAAGATCTCATGCAAGATTTGTAAAACGATAGCAGAATTGATTCATGCGACTGCACATAACACTTGATCTAATTCCTGTAACAAATCATACCTTCGGTCCATCCCGCCTCATATTCTAAGCGTCATTCTCCACATGGTGCCTCTTAGGGAAGGGAAGCCAGATCCCTACCTCTCATCTAATTAACACCTTGCACACACAGAACATCAAGTAGACAATGATCATCCTTCTCTCCCCTTAATGGAAGAACATGCAAAAGAAAACACACAATAAGCCAAGGAAGATATGGAACAAAAGAAATCCAGATCATGCATAGTAAAAACAAAAGAGCTCCCTACATTGCATATTTTCCAACATAGATTAATGAATGGATCTAGCACATGCATGACCATGCCATCATCTACAAATTCATTAGGGTGTGGCCAACTGAAAAAAGATTTGATAGGATGGATCACTACTAAGTGGAAACCCAAGGCCCATTTCTTCTCCAATTTGATTGGCTTGTGTCTTTTTCAATGGGTGGAATATTTTACATGGGATCTGGTATGGATTCAAATGCACTCCTTGTCGATAGAATTTTGGGATGAAGAGACTATAGGACATCGATAACAATATTAGCTCCTTTTTCTGATTGTTTGATAAAATGAGGATGCCACAATACACAATATATTCTTGTATCTGTGTCTATATGAACATCTCTCAACCATTTCTAGAGGCCATATGCCTCATTGATGAATATTTGGACTATACACAAACCCTAGACTACAAATATGTCCCCTCTCAATACCATAAATGCCATAAGCATGGCCATCTCTATAGGGAATTCATGATGAATAATCTAGTGAAGGACCTAATGGCCAAGGAGAATACTGATGTAGAGGGCTTCACCAAAGTAATATCGAAGAAACCTCCTAGTAGAAGGCATCAACCAAACCAGGGAACAAAAAGGGTCACCACTAGTAACAACTTTGATGCCCTGCCAGATCTACTGGAAATATATAAGGTACATGATTAGGAATGAATGTAAGCGAGCATGAACACTAAAGACCCACAAATAACTTCGAGAGCCAATCCAATAGTTGATAAAATAAGAATAAATAATTAACATCAAGTAGCACCAACACCAGTCGATGCTCAGGAGGAGGAATTGGTGATGATGGAGGAAGACATCAACATAGATCTAAATTGAGTGGACCTTCTTTCACTAGAAGAGGCATGCATTGGGAATGATATACAATTCATTACTCTATTACAATTTCAACTATTCTATGAAGTCTTAAATAAAGCCAGCGTGACCAAGGGACTTGGAGTTTAGAGCTCTACCAAAAAATAGCCAATGAAAGGGGGGATGAAAGATATACATGCAAAGGATAGCGGAATTAGGGGCCAAACTAGTTGATTTTCGACATTACACCTATATCACCAAGTTCTTTTCCACTTCCAACCCAGTTTCCTCATGAAAATCTTATCCTGGAACATTAGGGAGCTCAATCACCCCTTAAAACACAAGATGATGGGAAAAATGATTATGCAAGACAAACTACAATCCCCATGATACAAGAAACTAAATGCCATGGAAAATTTTAGGGGTGAATGTTCGCCCTTAGGCGAAATTAAGGGGTTTTAAATTTTTAGTGGGCGAATATTTTGTATCATAGTACATTTTTACAAATCGCCTCAA
>APFE030835775.1:0-18876 GCA_000404065.3 Pinus taeda | reverse complement strand
AAGCTTTAATAAAAATAGTTGTTAGGATATGATATTAAATCATAATAAATTATAAGAATTAATAACATAGTTATATAATTAAAACGAAGAGTATAAAAAGTTTAAGAGCAAGTTTCAAAATATTCCATAAGGGAGATTGATATTATTTACTATTATAAATTTTAGTTATAAATTAATATTAAGATCACTCCATAAATTAATAAGAGGGTTAAGAATTTATGGCCTTCCTAAGATCCATAAACCTAGGGCCCCCCTGAGACCTATTGTTAACACAATAGGTGGGCCTTCTTATCTTCTTGCTAAATTCTTAGCTCTTAAGGTGAAACCTCTTGTGGGTCGCATTGATTCCTTTATTCAGGACTCTGCATCCTTTGTAAAAGAATGGAGTGATGTGAGGTTGGACCTTAGGGATCTGCTTGTTAGTTTTGGCATCGTCTCCTTATATACCAAATTTCCCATTCAAGAGGCCATTGATGTCATCAGTTGGATCACTGACCAAGACACTACCAAATTGGTTGGACTCCACCTCACCTCGACTTTCTTCAGTTTCCAGGGTGAATTCTATGAGAAAACCTGTGGGGTTGCGATGGGTTCACCTATTTCCCCTATTGTTGCTAACTTATTTATGAAAGATTTTGAGACCAGGGCAGGGCCTTAGCCTCAGCTCAATTTCGCCCAATGAAATGGAAAAGGTTTGTTGATGACACTTGCGTCGATTGGCCCCATGACCGTGAGAAATTAGACCTGTTCCTTAACCACCTTAATTCCCAATTTGAATCTATCGAGTTCACGATGGAATTTGAGGTGGATGGGATCCTTCCTTTCCTTGACATTCTCCTCTATAGAATGGATGATGGTTCCATTTCTCACCAAGTTTTTCGCAAAAAAACTCACATGGAACAATATCTTCATGCCAGTTCTCATCATTTTCCTGCTCAGAAATTCGGTGTTCTCAACACCCTTGCTACCTATGCTCTGAGAATCTCTGATGAATGCCACCTAGAGTAGGAGAAATCTCATCTCCTTGAAGTTTTCAAAAATAATGGGTATAGCAAAACTCAAAGCCTCAAGGACTTTAAAAAATCATGTAAAGGACCAAGAGTTAAAACCACTCATTTTGATTCTATCCCCAAGGTTCATCTCCTGTTTATTCAAGGGAACACTGATAGGATTGCCCATATCCTTCACAGGAATAATGTTTCTTCTTTGTTCAAACCTCTTAGAACCATTAGAAATTCTTTTGGTTCAGTTAAGGACCCTATCAACCCAAAGGACATGAAAGGTGTTTACCTGGTTCCATGTTCCTGCGGTATTCCATATATTGGAGAAATGGGTTGATAAATTGACCCTAGGATCCATGGGCACACTACATACATAAGGAATAATCATTCCCGCTCATTGGCCTTAGCTAAGCATGCAGAGAAATCCAAGCACCATGTTTGTATTGAGGATTCCAAAGTCATTGCTCGAGTGCATCATTTCCACCATAGGAAACTTAAGGAGGCTATTGAAATTGACAGGCATGCCAAAAATATCAATAGAGATGATGGTTGGAAGCTAAGTAGGAGCTGGATTCCAACCCTCTCCTTATGATCCTCCTGTCTCTTCCCCCTTTCTTTTTATCTTTTCCTTCTTCGCCCCTCTTTTTATCTTTCTAATGGTTAACTTTATTTTAATTAATTCTCTAGCTTCCTAGTATTTTTATAATCTTATATTATCCCCCACACTTTTCTTTGGTTTTAAGTCACTTTTTTTAACGCCCCTTCCCCTCCCCTTCCCCCCGCCCTTTCCCCCATTTTTTATAAAAATTATGTGCCTCTTTGTTTCCTTCATTTTCCTTCTCTTTATAGTTCATTTTAATTGAATTTCATGAGATCTTGTGGTTTACTTTTTGGTGCTTTGATCGGAGAATTCCACAGTAAGAGAATTTTTACACCAACGTTTTCGAATCCCAAATGGGATCCATTCATCAGGGCTAAGGAAAGATGATGGATTCCCATTTGGGGATTCGAAAGTTTGGCTTGTTAAAAAATTCTCTTACTGTGGATTCCTCGATCAAAGACTCAAAAGTTTCATATTAATATTTGATATTATTTATAAACTCCTAACAACTATTTTTCTAACTTACTCTTAACCCTCTAATTAATTTATGGAGTAATCTTAATATTAATTTATAATAGTAATTAATATCAATCTCCCTTATGGAATATTTTGAAACTCGCGCTTGACCTCTTTATACCCTTTTTGGTTTTAATGATATAACTATTTTATTAATTCTTATAATTTATTATGATTTAATATTATATCCTAACAACTATTTTTATTAAAGCTTATTCTTATTCCCCTTATTAATTTGCTTAACTATATTACTATTATTGGTACTCCTAAAACCAATTTTATAACTATATTTATAATATTAAATAGAATTTATAACTAATAAATATTAAATAATTCTTTTTTAGGATTTCTAGTTACCTAATCTCCAACGGCTAGTTGTCAATGGCTAGTTTTTTAACGACTAGTTTAAACCTTGGACAATGACGCATCCTTACTATTTGTTCATGAAGATTGTATGATTTTTTCCACCTTGTCCTGAGGATGAACCACATCAGTTGGTTCAAAACGTCGACCCAATCCTAAAAATGTGATTAATCCGAAAGACATTTATCTTCATTATGGATCACAAAATTCTCATATCTAACATTTTGAAAATTATTTAATTATAACATTTTTAATTCTTATTTTCTTTAGTAATGATTTATCATATTATTTTTTAAAAGAAAAATGAGTAAAGTTGGTCTAGTTAGGGTTTCTCTCTCCCAATGAAGAAAATGTAAAAATAACTTGAAATTTGCAGTTGTTAGTGAATTAAGACTGAAAATAATAGACACAAATTTTTTCTACTCAATTTGCGAAAAGGAAAACATACAATAAAAACACATGCAACCATTCAAACACAATGATCACAATATTTTTCCTGGGAAAACCCCCTCGGTTTTGTATTATATCAGATGAGAATATAGATCTATTACAATGACCGCTTCAATCCTTGAAGCACAACCTGAACTCTAATATTGATCTCTTTCTCTAACCAACACTTAGCCAAAATAGGTCTCCATCTTCCTCCTATTTCCTTTCGCAAATCCTAGAGAAATTGATCATTTGCTCCAATGCAAAACTTGTACACTCAATATTATACATTGATAATTACAATGATTCCTTTTTCCTCCACTCAACTAGGCAATTCAAATTGTATGCATGAATAGGGATATTTTTAGTAAATTGACTAGTTAACTGAGAGATCAGTGAGTTAACAACCGTTACAACTATTCAACTAAACTCCTACTGGCTATATTCATAACTAGAGCTCAGATATCTAAGTTTCACTAACTATAACTCCACCAGATTGCTATATTTTAGCAATCAACTCATGCACAACTCTACTTATAGCCCACAAACTCAAATTGATTGATTTAACTAAGTGACTTGGCCATGTCACTCCTTTTAACTACAACTCAAGGCATCCTGCTGATGTGGAAATTCGAATTTGTCCGTCTGACTAAGGCACAAGTAAAATGAAGCCTTTTCTTACTACAATTTAACACTCTCTTGTAGAAAGAAAAGGGTTCTGAACAACCCCAATCTTTCTCCCGTGGAAGTCAAACTTGCCTCTTGATGAAGCCTTTTCCAAAATGTTTACATCCTGCTCCTTTATGGGAATGTACTGCAACATGATAATCATCCTCTGCACACAATATCTCAGGTGATGGTACCTAATGTCTATATGCTTGGACCTATCATGAAACAATGTATTTTCAGAAAGCTTTATACAACTCTGGTTGTCACAGTGGGTCAATGTAGGCTCCATCCCCTAACTGAAGAGACCAACCAATATCTTCCTCATCTAAATAGCCTCGCATGATGCTTGACTATCAGCCATATACTCGACCTCTATCTCTATTTCCTGCTATAACAAGAAATCGTTGTTGACCCAACACTAAAGATAGCTCCCGATGTGCTCTTCCTGTGCGATGGACTCCCAGCCCAATCTACATCTGTGAAGCCTTGGAGCTTCACTCCATTAGTTTTCCTATACCATAAACCAAAATTTTTTGTGCCTCTTAAGAATCTAAAAACATGTTTTGTTTCTTTCTAGTGAAGTTTGGTAGGCTTCACCATATGTTGACTAAGCTAATTAACTATAAAACAAATGCCAGGCCTTGTGTTAACCAAGTACATCAAGGACCCTACCAAACTATCTGTAAATAGTGGAATCTACTACCTCTCCTATAGAAGTATCCTCTTTCCTCCAATTAGTATCTAGAGGAGTGTGCATGGGATTCCAATCTTGCATATGGAATCTTTAAAGGATTTCGGAGGTGTACTTCCCCTAACCAACAAATGGCTCTCCATCTTCCTGCCACACCTCCAAGTAAGGAATTAGTGCATCAAACTTGTGTCCTTCATCTTGAACTCTCTTGCAAGGTCCTCCTTGCAAGACTTGATCAACCTCTCATCTCTTGTTAGCATCAAATCATCTACATACATGACTAAGATGAGCAAACAACCATCTACCATAATGTAGTATATATTTGCATCTGCTTCACTCTTTGTGAAGCCTAATCCACTGAAATAAGAATCTATGTGAGTGTACCAAGCATGAGGTGCTTTCTCAAAACCATGGAACACAAGTGTCTCCCTATCAAATGTCTCAAACCCCTCGGGATTCTCAATATAGATCTCTTCCTCAACCACCCCATTGAGGAAGTAAGTCTTAACATCCATTTGGTGGATCTTGGACCCCATTTGTGTTGTCAATTCAAGTATGGTCCTGATAGATGAGTATCTTTCCACAAGGGAAAATGTCTCCTCATAATCAATCCCCTCCACTTGTGAGAAGTCTTTGGCCACAACTTTGGCATTGTACTTTTCAACACTGCCACCAGCTTCATGTTTCACCTTATACATCCACCTAGAACCAATAACTAATATGTCCTCATGTCTAGGAACAACCTCCTAGGCATCATTATTCATGATGGAGTCATACTCCTCCACCATGGCTTCTACTCACATCTGATTGGAAACTAACTCTTCAAAAGAAGATGGCTTAGAATGTATTAATTCTAACATGAATGCCATATATTTGGTATATTTTTATGGTGATTTACTCTATCTACGCAAGGAGCTAAGAGCTCCAACCTACTCTTGAGCTTCCTGCACCAATATGTTTGCTTCCATGGTTCTCTTGCTCCCTTTTCTAAAAGGCTATGTGTGAGTGGGTGCCCCCACTCGACTTGCTCTCTAATCCTCCACATGTGGCTAATACACAACATCTTGTGGATTTGACTGGGGCTCCTCCTTTGGAGCTAGAAGCTCCTCCTATGGTGGAATGCTTAGCTCTCACTCTATAGAGCTTCTCATGGCCTTCTTATCAAATATGACATATCTCCCCATCACGGTCATCCTGAGTGAAGGAATATACACCCGATAAATATGAGGTGTCTCTTTGTATCCTACAAAGATCCCCCTGTTTGCAGTAGGATCCAACTTTTTCTTGCTATCTTTGAAAATTTCATAATAGACCATGGATCCAAAAATGTGAAAGTGGGAGACATTTGGCTTCCTCCCAGAGAAGGCCTCTTCAGGTGTGATCATTCCAAGAATTTTTTGAGGGATCATGTTCTACAATTAAGCAACTGTATTGCATGCTTTTGCCCATAGGTATAGTGACAATCCATGGTCATGCAATATTGCTCTAGGAGCTCCTACAATGCTTCTATTTTCCTCTTTGCAACCACAATTTTCTATGGGTTGTGGGGTGTAATCAAATCCCTTCTAATACCCTCCTTAACACATAATTCTTTGAATGAATTACACACATACTCTCCTCGAGTATCACTTCTCACGGATTTAATTTTCTTTCCAATCTCATTTTGAACAAAGGATTTAAATTCAACAACCTTTGAATAAACCTCATCTTTCGTCTTCATAAAATCGATCCGATATTTGCGGGAAAAATCATCTACAAAGATCGCATGATACTAGTGCTTTGCAACTGAGAATATAGAGAATGGTCGACACACATTTGAGTGAACTCGCTCCAAGATGGCTTCAACTCTGCTATCTCAGCCCTGGAAGGAGGATTTAACATATTTTCCAAGAGTGCGTCTCTTGCACACATCATGTTGATCAAGGGTGCATTTTAGAAGACTAGTGGTGATCTCCTGCATCATTTTCAAATCTCCAAGGTGTAGGTGTCCCATACACCTATGCCAGAGCTCTACAACAACTTGGCCTTGAACATGTGTTGCTTGATGCTCAATGCAGCGCATGCATCCACGTCTAACTTGTAGATATTTTTAACCCAAACACCAATTTGTTTTACTTTCCCATTAGAAGCATTCTTCAAATAAGATTTCCCCTTACTGAACACCACATCATATCCTTGATCTTCAAGTACAACTACAAAAATTAATTTTCTCTTCAGACAGAGCACATACATTACATTTTGTAGGTGATGATGGGAGCATGAATCCCTAAAAAAGGTGGCTGTGCCAATCCCTTTGGCGCTATACTTCCCATCATCCCCAAGCTCTATGTGTAATTTTAAGTTCTCCTTTAGGTTGTTAAAGGACTCCTTACTTCCTATCATATGAAATGAAGCACCATAATATAAGTACCATATACTACCCCATACAATACTTTCCATGCATTAAATGAGGATGAAATCCAACTCAAATTGTTATGTGAGAGCATCTCCTCCCGCTGCTCCCACAAGCTTCTTATTATATTTCTTGTGAGGACACTTGGTTTCATAGTGTCCATATTCATGGTTTTGACTCGATTCTGCCTTGTCTTGGGCCTTCTATCCCTTGGCCTTATTTCCTTTTCCTGCTAAGGAAAAGTTTTCTTCCTCCTCAGTTCTAGATGTGACACCATCTCTAGTGTTTCTTTTGATCTCCTCTTGCATCAAGTCAGACCAAATTCGCTCCCAATCGGGGAGCTTGTCTCTTCCATTAACTAAATCCTAGTAGTTGTGCCAGGACTTTGGTAGACCGAGGAGTGTTGAGCTCACAAGTTTAGATGATGGCACATTTTCTCCAACTCCTCCAAGCTCATCTTTGACACGAGTGAATCTGGAATGGTGTTGAACAACAATTTAATTTTTTCCCATTTGAATGTTCCTGAGCTTATCTCTCAATGTCAATTTCTTGGCATCAAAACTGCTTTGGAATAGATCTGTTAGAGTTTTCCACATTGCAAAAGTAGTCTCCTTTCCATGAAAATTTGAAACCACATGATCTCTGACACCCTCTAGAATAATCTTCTCTACTTTTGTTGTGTCATTCTTCCACTGAGCAAGTTGTTGTGCATCAAAATATGGTGGTTTTGGAATATATGTTTTTGTGTACTCTAATACTCCATTGTCATCCAGGACAACTTCCATCCTGTCTTTCCAAGCAAAAAAATTAGAGGTTCCCTCCAATGCATACTCAAGCCTCAATCCATTGAAAGACATTGTTCCTGCACTCAAGAAAATCTATGCCAAAAACTTTGTTATTTGAATTTTTTTTGAGAGAAGATATAAAACTTGGTTTCTATGTAGTCTTCAATACCTCTAATACCATGTAGAAATAACTCAAACTGAAAGCAATAGACACATTTTTGGTACTCAATCCGTGGAAAGGAAAACATATAATAAAACACATGCAACCATTCAAACACAATGAACACAATATTTTTCATGGGGAACCGAACTTGGAAAAACCCCTCTTCTGTTTTGTATTATATCATACGAGAATATAGATCTATTACAATTACTTCTTCAATCCTTGAAGCACAACCTGCACTACAATACTAATCTCCTACTTTGACCAACACTTAGCCAAAATATACCTCCATCTTCCTCCTATTTTCTTTCTTAGTTCCTGAGGAAATTAGCCCCCAAAAAATAGGTAAGTCTCCCATTTCATTGTGAAAATCCTAGAGAAATTTCTCATCTGCTCCAATGAAAAACATGTACACTCAATAGTATACATTGATAATTATAATGATGCCTTTTTCCTCCAATCAACTAGGCAATTCAAATTGCATGCATGACTAGGGATACTTTTAGTAATTTGACTAGTTAACTGAGAGATCAATGAGTTAACAATAGTTACAACTACTCAACCAAAGTCCTACTGACTCTATTCATGGCTAGAGCTTAGATAACTAAGTTTCACTAACTATAACTTCACTAGATTTCTAGATTTAGCAATCAACTCATGCACAACTCTACTTTTATCCACAAACTTGAATTTACTGATGTAACCAAGTGACTTGGCCATGTCACTCCTACTACTTGCAAATCAAGTCGTCCTACTGATGTGGAAATTCAAATTTCTCCATTTGACTAAGACACAAGTCAAATGTAGCCTTTTCTTGCTACAATTTAACAGAGAACTAACTTGAACTTTGATATATATATGTGTGTGTGTGTGTGTGTGTGTGTATGTGTATATGCATATGCTGATGTATATATATATATGAATTGTGAATGTGTGGTTTTATTTATTTATATGAATAATAGATTGAGTAGTTATATGAAAATATTTTGGAAATTGATTATTATATGATGAAAAACTCATAATTTTTTTTTTTTTGAAGATTATGTTGATTTTAAAAACTTTTAGATCATTGCAGAGGAGTATTACAAGAATAAAACTATTTTTCTTTATTATTTCTTCGACTTTATTAAATTTTTTGGCACACTTCTCGATTTTAGGAAAGTTTTTGATGCACTACCTAGGAATAACCTTTGGAATATATTAAAAGAGCTAAAATTTCCCTTTGAGTTGAGAATTGCTACAATAAAGTTGTATGAGAATGTTATTGCAAAGTTTTGAAGCATTGAGGTTTCTCCCTAGCTCCTACCAGTTTTGTCATACATATTCACAAATTAGATAATTGTTTAGGAGATGTAGGCTGTGTCAACTCGACCATTGTTGGCATATTCATCATCCTTCTTTATGTCAAATATATTATTTTTATGGCAATAAATCCCTATGACCTCAATAAACAACTTGGAATCCTTAAGGACTTATGCTCTAGAATTGGGATGATTGTGAACACTTACAAAATGAAGGTTATGATAATTAAAGCCAAAAATATCACCTACAATACTTCCATATATGACAACAATATCCTGGAGGAGGTGTCTTCATAAGAGTATCTTAGAATTGTTATTCATCACAAATTCAATTGGAATTATAAATGGAAGGTTGAAAGCTTATTATGGGCTTGCAATAACTGAAATCTTTGGCTATGGGATAAGAAAAAGATCCTCTTTGAGGATTTTTTCACTCTTATTATGTTATATGGATGTGAATTTTGGGGATGTAATATCTCCAAAATCCTAGAGAAAGATAGAGAATATCCAAAAGATTTATATAACTTATAATATCAAAATTAAATCCAATATGCCTTATCCTATCCTCCTAATAGAAGTATTCCTTTTGCACTCTAAGTGCATGACTATGATTAGGTAACTAATGTACAAGAACAAGATTAAGAATATGGATGACAAGAGGCTCACCAAAATTGCTTCAAACCCCAGTCAAAACCACTAGTGGCTCAAGCGAGGATGGAATAAGAATGCCAAGCCTTGGCTAAATCCTTGGGGAATAAAGAAAGAAGTTATTCTACATATATTCATGATCTTAAAAATATTATCATAGGCAAATTTAAGGAGAATTTATGTTGTGATAAATAAAATAAAATTAAGATACTATAAAGAGGTGGTCAATCCTAATCTTGAAAATCAAAAGCAACTCTTTGTTTTTTTTATTAACATAAAGAAGAAAATCAACATTGCTAAAATAAGAACAAACTCCCAGTGAGTTGCATAGTGGAATTGGGTGTTAGACAATTTGCAAAATACCATGGTATAAGAGAATATGTCACCTTTATGACACATATATGATTGAAAATGAAAGTCACTCTTTGAGAGTTCCCTATATATATTCAAATTAATCACAATTTCAAAATATTCATCATTATACCACCCTTCCTAACCTTTTAAGTCATCAATATGATATTGAAACACTTTTCCTAATACTTTTCAAACCTAAAATAACATTTAAAAAATCCAAATAATCTCTTCCATCTTTAAGTTTGATAAATCAATTCTTACATTATCATTAATAACTAGAAATTAATAAAATAAAAATAACTTAAAAATGTCCAATTAAATTATATATATATATATATATATATATATATATATATATATATATATATATATATATATACCTTTAAATTTCATAATAAAATCAATATTTTCCTTATAAAGCAGCAAGATAAAAAAAAATTAACAAACTAAATATAAATTATGTACTATTTTTTTTTAAATAAATAAAATTTTAATTAAAAAATAATACATATTCAAATTTTATAGTAAAATTAATATCTTAATTCCCTAAACTGGGTGTTTCTTGTCATTTGAGCCTTATCAGAATGGGTAGGAAAACAATCACTCTCGTCACGATTAAGACCTCAAAGTGGCAGTGATGTGTCGCAACC
The DNA here is from genome assembly GCA_000404065.3 of Pinus taeda. Lineage (NCBI taxonomy): Eukaryota > Viridiplantae > Streptophyta > Pinopsida > Pinales > Pinaceae > Pinus > Pinus taeda. The sequence goes on along the minus strand of APFE030835775.1, from coordinate 8,313 downwards.
TCTCTCCAGGTGATTGATGTTTGAGTTAATATAACATGTCACGTTCATTCCTTTCATATATGCTTCGTGATCTACCTTATGATCACTCTGAAGGGATAATTAATGCACATGTCCTAGCGTCATGGTCTCCCCATTCATTCCTTCATCCAGAGATTGGGAGCTGATAGGCACAACCATTCCATCACTCTTCTAGTTATTGTCACCAAAGGTCACTACACGGGGTTCTTTGATTCTTAGTGCGACCATGGTTAGAGAGAGAGGAAGAGCAAGACAAGGGGGTAGGGACCATGGTTGTCCAAACCACATTCCATGGAATTATGAACACATGGAGCTATTGAACCTAAACATACCTATCTGTATTCATAGGAGGGTTGCTTCATTGGAGGTTGAGGAATGAAGACGATTAGGGGATGGACACTGGGAAATCTGAAACTTAATGGTGCGTTTCCTTTGGACTATGGAGTTAGCCAGAGAGTGCATTGAGTGAAGGATGGCTTAAAAGAATGGTCAACTCAACATAACTTTTCTTTCATTATGAAATCTATCTAGAACCATTGGTATTGAATTCCTTCCTCCTCCTTTATGTTTGGCATCCTCCAGTTCCTTGGAAAGTTCTAAGGAAAGAAATGCTTCCCACTAGCCTCATTCCCCTCCCCTCCTTGATCCTCCGGCAAGTGAAGTGCAAGGAATAGGTTTTGTTGTCCATGGTTATCCAAGGCTCTCTAAGCTAGAAGCTTGAAGCAAAGGTGAGAAATTAGTGGAAGTCCCCTACCAGTGTCGCCCATACTGCCATTGAAGAGCTCTTCCAGCAAGATACAAGCTCTTATGGATGTCTCATAGTTGAGGAAAAATTGGAAGAAGAATCTAAAAGTAATGCAAGAGCTGGCGAATCATGTATCAACAAAGCGCAACAAGCTCCTTCTAGTTATGAGGTGAAGCGGATGACTTGAACACGTTATCTATTTAGTTTCATTTTCTATTGTTCCTCCTCAGTTCATTCTATGCTACTAGTTTTGATGGCCGTACTTGGAATCTCAGCGAAAGCTTTTTTTTGTAAACTCTCTTTAGTTTTTGTTTGGTCCATGCTACTCTATCAAATCTTTATTCTCTCTAGTGGACCATTTGGTTTTCCCTTCATGGGCAGATGGTTCATATGTAGCTCTTTTTCAGTTTGGCCTCGGCTCCAGGCTTCATAGTCACTTTGCTTATACTCTATGTAACATATTTTTGCTAATATAAAGTTGCTTGCTTAATTACAAAAAAAAAAAAAATTAATATCTCAATATGTAAAATTATATAATAAAATAATATTTAGATTTTTATAATAAATATTTTCTCATTTTCTTTTTAAAGGTCTCCTTGTTAAAAAATGTTCTCATATAGTTTATATATAACTTCTATCTTAAACCACAAGATATATGATGATAGTCAGACCACAAATTCGCCCAGAAAGTTATTTTTCGTCAGAATCCATCGATTTATTTTTTCAAAAAATCTGATCATAAGAGAGTTTGATTTTATTTATTTATTTTTTTCTTTTTATTATGGTGGAATTAGATCATAAAAACACTTTGGACACGCAAAATCTAGAATTTTGACAATTGTAACCCAATTTTTTCAAAATTTATGTCAAATTTTGACAAAATCCATGCCCAAATTTCCACTATTTCGTAAACAAATTTGTGACCCAATAAACTACTCTTATAATGAATAATATGAATAAAAAATTTATTTAAAATAAAATTTAATTATTCTTATTTTGGAACTTGATTGCAGCCACCATCATTGATCTTGATGCAACGATGGAAGTTTTGGGAGGCATTCATGAGGACAAGGGCTACACCTCGATCAATACAACTCTCTTTTTCTACAATGTAATGTGATAGATAATGCCAGCTAGATGATTATGATTTTAATTTTGATATTTCATATAAATATTTGATGATTATGATTTTAATTTTGATGATTATGATTTTAATTTTGATATTTTGGGTAGACCCACCTATGGTTTTGTGCATGATTTTCACACATGTTGTTTGGATGCGATGGTTTTCGGTCCATGGTATTGGATGCGATGGTTTTTTGGTCCATGGTATTGGACGTGATGGTTTTTTGGTCCATGGTATGGATGCTTCGAATGTAATAATATGTATTGTAACATGAAAGGAATATAAGAAAAATCAAGCTGGTAGTCCCGGTTTTGGGATCTAGTGGGAAATCTCTGTGTATACGTGTTTTATGTGTTATGCTCTCGCATTTTTATTTTTCCTGTGATTTAGAATTCGTATGCAGGTAATTTCTATACGGGGTTAAAACCTACAAGCCAGAGAGTGCATTGAGCGAAGGATGGCTTAAACGAATGGTCAGCTCAACATAACTTTTCTTTCATTATGAAATCTATACAGAACCATTGGTATTGAATTCCTTCCTCCTCCTTTATCTTTGGCATCTTCTAGTTCCTTGGAAAGTTCTAAGGAAAGAAATGCTTCCCACTAGCCTCGTTCCCCTCCTCTCCTTGATCCTCCGGCAGGTGAAGTGCGAGGAATAGGTTTTGTTGTCCATGGTTATCCAAGGCTCTCTAAGCTAGAAGCCTGAAGCAAAGGTGAGAAATTCGTGGAAGTCCCCTACCAGTGTCGCCCATACTGCCATCGAAGAGCTCTTCCAGCAAGATACAAGCTCTTATGGATGTCTCATAGTTGAGGAAAAATTGGAAGAAGAATCTAAAAGTAATGCAAGAGTCGGCGAATCATGAATCAGCAAAGCGCAACAAGCTCCTTCTAGTTCTGAGGTGAAGCGGATGACTTGAACACGTTATCTGTTTAGTTTCATTTTCTATTGTTCCTCCTCAGTTCATTCTTTGCTACTAGTTTTGATGGCCGTACTCGGAATCTCAACGAAAGCTTTTTTTGTAAACTCTCTTTAGTTTTTGTTTGGTCCATGCTACTCTATCAGACCTCTATTCTCTCTGATGGACCATTTGGTTTTCCCTTCATGGGCAGATGGTTCATATGTAGCTCTTTTTCAGTTTGGCCTCGGCTCTAGGCTTCATAGTCACTTTGCTTATACTCTATGTAACATATTTTTGCTAATATAAAGTTGCTTGCCTAATGACAAAAAAAAAAATTAATATCACAATATGTAAAATTATATAAATAAAATAATATTTAAATTTTATATAAATATTTTCTCATTTTCTTTTTAAAGATCTCCTTGTCAAAAAGTGTTCTCATATAGTCTATATATAACTTATATCTTAAACCACAGATATATGATGATTAGCGAGACACAAAATTCGCCCCGGAAAGTTATTTTTCGCCGGAATCCATCGATTTATTTTTCAAAAAATTGATCATAAGAGAGTATATTTTATTATTTAATTTTTTCTTTTATTGTGGTGGAATTGGATATATAAAAACACTTTGGACACCCACATCTAGAATTTTTGACAATTGTAACCAATTTTTTCAAAATTTATATCAAATTTTGACAAAATCCATGCCCAAATTTCCACTATTTTGTAAACAAATTTGTGACCCAATAGATTACTCTTATAATAAATAATATGAATACAAAATTGATTTAAAATAAAATTTAATTATTCTTATTTTGGAACTTGATTGCAGCCACCATCATTGATCTTGATGCAACGATGGAAGATGGAAGTTTTGGGAGGCATTCATGAGGACAAGGGCTACACCTTGATAAATACAACTCTCTTTTTCTACAATGTAATGTGATAGATAATGCCAGCTAGATGATTATGATTTTAATTTTGATATTTCATATAAATATTATAATTTCAGCGTATTTATTAATTTAGGTTTCTTTCTTGTATTTTTCTTGATTAATAATTATATAAGATATTAAAAGATAATTATTTTATATATTAAAAAGATTAAATAATTTTTATTTTTATTTTTTATATAATAAATTAAAATTAAAATAGATTTATTATATATATATATATAACCTCTTTTTAATATGATACATTTCATATGTCAATTTCATATATACATCTCACATGTCAACTTCAACTTCATATTGAGTTGAGAAGAAATTGCACCTCTCTTACATAATCTATTGTGAACCGATGGTTACAAAACTATGGTGGTATGGTATCATGTGCTATCGGTATGATATCACTGCACCAGCGTGCGTTTTGTTTCAATCATGTAGAATATATTATTATTGTGAATCATATATTTTATTTTTTTGTTAATTTATCTATATGGATTTGAATTATTAATTTTTTATAAGAAAGGTTATATAATATAAAATATCATTATTAGATAAAAATATTTATGTAAAAATTTGTTATTTGTCTTTTATTTTTTTAAATTTGTTTAAAGGTATTTATTGATAATATTAAAATATTATATAAGATATTATAGTGAGAGCTTTTTATTCCATCAATAGTTATGGAGTAAGGTGAGTTTATTATACCAGGCTCATAGAGTAGATCACTATTGACAAATTTTACAAAAAGTGATTAAAGGTGAGTCCACCATACTAGATACATAGAGTAGAATACTATTGACAAACTTTACAGAAAGTGACTACCTAACAACATACCAAGAGGACTATTGTTTGTAGACATAAAAGACTAGACAGATATGACCTGTAAATATACTGAAAACCATAGAGAATAGTAAGATTGAGTAGGAACATCCAAGCAGGTAGATTCATTCAAACTTCAAAATTGAAACTGCTTGTTGGATGAACTTTTTAGTTGAGAATGATAACTGGCGAGTGCGAAGAAGTGTTTGCATGGGTATTGTTCATAGGAAGGTCAAAGTTTGCATGAATAATGCTAAGAGGCATAGCATTAATGGTTGTTTCTTCTTCCTGATCGTCATTTGAATAAATGTTTGAGTCTGAAACTACAAAACGTTCCACATGAATCAACCTTACCACTATATCATTAAGATTATATCTAATATCCCACAATATTCTCTTAATCTCCTCCTGGTCAACAAAGAGTTTGTAGTTATCAAATTGCTTATGATAGATAACCATGCTAAGCAGTGTCTCCATTTGATGATGGTGAGTGATGGAGTGAAGAAAATGAAGTCTTCTTCTCCGAAACATTCCTGGATCTGACACCCATTTTAAACTGCCTCCACCTATCTCCGAGTCAAAGAAATATTTGCGAATCTCCAAATTCCTTGGCTTCCATATTTACAATTTCCTTTTTGACCTTAAGAGGCGCAACCTAAAATAATTTTTCCAATGATTCCCACTCGAAAAGATGCTTGTTCCTTGACGAGGACGCCCTAGGAGCACCACCTCGTTGGACGGGTAATATTTGGTATGGATCCATGTAATACCCACAGACAAACCACTTGACTACAAACAAAGAAAAACAAACAACAACTCTAGTAATGTCTCACCAAGAGTGTAATCCAATCGGGATGCAGAAGGAAAACTAAACTGTATGACAAGATGAGAATGTAGGGTAGTAGAGGAGGAGTAATTGATACCCATCATAAGCCTACTATAATGACTGCACCAAAGTTGTCACAACTTGCAAAGCCAAAAGTTGGGAAAGACTATAACTAGTTTTAGAACCAAATGGAAATTGTACTGGAATACCAAACCCCACAGACAAGCACTAGGTAGTTAAACAAAATCCCAGTTGGGTCAAAGGCTTGTATGGAGGTTGGGGATAAAACTACGACCAATTTGAAGGATAGACCAATCCCTGTGTTGTGCAAAAGAATAACAAAGAACATTGAGAAAGAAAACGACCCTAGTAAGTCCCGAGGTTGAGATTGCTAAAGGAAACAAAACATTGAGAAACCCAGTGATGAGAACGACCACAATAGAGTCTTAGTGCAACGAATTGAGGGTGTATAAGTCGTATTAACCTTCAAACAATCTTACGACCATATGCTTTAGCCACCATTTGTAAAGAGTCATAGAAGCCTGGAGTCAACGAGCTACCACGACCATCACAATAAGGATACCACCTTTCCACCACCCTGCGAGCAACTTAAGGCCTATATAATGCATTGCAGATGTGAGGAGACTAGTACGATGAATGAGATGAATACCATAGAACCTGCATGATAAGGGCCAAGTGTCCATATTGAGTTACAGCTCAACCATCCCAAGGAAATGTCGCATGATGATCTCATAAATGAGCATAACCTGTCTATCAGAGTCTTCTCTTCCTGTAACCAATCCGCCATGTAAGGAGCTTGCCATATCAAATAAGACAAAAGAATTGATCTTGCTGATGATCCCAGAGCGTATAAAAATGACAAGCTCCAATTACAAACATTTAATTTGAGGGAACCTCAACAGGTGATCCCAAGTACATGGAGAGTGGAGATGTAACGTGCATTCCATGCGAGGCCATGTAGGGCCTGGTTTGCACACTAAGGGTCACCAATCCTTTGTCCATACGAAAAATGCGCATCTAATTTATAATGGTGATCGAAAAAATGCATTGATGGTAGAGGTTCAACAACATATTTAACAATGTCATCATTTATAACACATGTCGGAAGTTAATTTCTGTTTTAGTGCCCCTATTAGGGACGTAGATCTTGGAAGCTAACTTATCCTGATCCACCAAATGCCTTACCTCTTGGAGACCACCCCTTCGTTCCATCTCCATCCATGACTCATCAATAGAGACATATTTATGTAACCTACCCCATTTCACCAAGTAATCCACCACCACATTCCATTCCCACTGCATGTGGATGGGGATTACATAATCAAAATTTGATAATAGGTCACTTATATTTCTAACCATTGCCTTTAGATTCCAATTGTGCATAATTTTATCTGACAGGTGACCAAGTAACAATTTTATGATACAGGAGATTACTACTTGCGAATCTCCGTGGAATTGTAGTAATCTGAAGCCTTTCTTAATAACTATTTGGATCCCTCTTTCAAGTGTCGTAAATTTCGCTACGTTATTTGTAGCCATCCCATAGGAGTAAGCGAAAACATGTATGGGATTTGAGTTCACGTCCCTAAATATTCCTCCTAAACTTGCTTTACTTAGATTGTCCTTTGAAGCTCGATCAACACTTAGGTTGATGAAATATTGTGGGGGTGGGACAAAAGATATCAAACTGGAAAGTCCAGTGATTACGTCCTGAGAAGAATTAGTGATCCCCTAATTGGCTTGGATGTCTAGGTATTTTAAAATGAGCATCTCAGTCTCATCAGGATGGCAATCCTCAATAAGCAGAGAGGATGCAAACATTGTTTCCCTAATGTTTCTTGACGATAATATCTTGTAGGGTCTACAAAATCCTCTACTTTCCTTCAAAGATTCTAAGGTTCCTCTCTTTCCATAGAATCCATAGAGAGCAACCTATAGATAGGTACTATACTTACTTATCATCATACAATATATATAACCTATTCTATTGTTTACTAATAATGAGAATGGTTTAGCTAAAAACAAACAAACTATAATTGTAGCTTAATCTAAATGATTTGCACAAGTTTCAATGTCAAATAAAATAAATCTTGTTATTGATGTGCACTTCCAAGTGAAATAAAATCTTCCTATCAATATGCATTAATATTCCAATTATATTTATATTTCTGCAAGTTCACAGTATGTCGGTTGGATATAAACATGGAAATTTTAGGGGTGAATGTTCGGCCTTTGGCGAAATTAAGGGGTTTTAAATTTTTAGTGGGAAAATATTTTGTATCATAGTACATTTTTACAAATCACCTCAATTAGCCCACCTTATTTTAAGGGAAAGGGTAAAAAAGGTAAATTTAGCCCTTGAAATTATGAGTTACAACCTTCCATTCGCCCTAATTTTCAAGAATAGGTTTTATTTAAGTGAATCCTATGGGCCAAATACCATATTTATAAAAGAGGTATGGTAAATTAATAAACATATAAATAAATGAAGAGGTATGGTAAACAAATAAAACATTTTTTTATATTTACTACATAAGTCACCTTATATTTACGAACACTCAAAAAATGCATTATATTTAGGTGAAAATTGTGGGAAAAATACTATGGGACAAATACCATGGACTAGATTGTTATTAATACCATGCAAAAAAAACATTATTAACCCTAATATTAGTATTAATAAAAATAAAAATGTCACATGGTATTGACCCATGGTATTCACCAAAATGGCACATGGTATTGAACCATGGTATTCACCTAGAATGTAGCCTATTTAAATGGGGGAATTAAACCAGCATAGATTCATCTTTACTCTGGATTTACTAACCCCCGAGAGGTATCAACTATCTTGATATGCAAACTAGCATAGAGTGAAAAAATATTTGATCCCTCTCGGGGCTTGGTGGATG
>APFE030835774.1:0-11726 GCA_000404065.3 Pinus taeda | reverse complement strand
CTCCACCTCGTCCTGCCCCCCTCCTCCTCATCCTCCCCCCCCTCTACCTCTTCCACCTCTTCCCCCTCCTCACCCTCACCCTTCTACCTGTCTTGCTCCACCTGCCCCCCTTCCTCATCCTCCTCACTCACCCCCCAACCTCCTCCTCCCCTGCCTCCCCGTCCTCCGCTAGCTCCTCTGTCTCCCCCTCCTCCTCCTACAACCCCCCTCTACCTCTTCCACTTCTTCACCCTCCTCCCCCTTTCCCTACTCCTCCTCTACCTTTGCCTCCCCCCACTCCTCATTCTCACTCCTCCTCCTCACTCCCCAGCCTCCTTGTTGTAACCTCCATGTCCACCACCCCCTCCTCCTTCCTTGTAGTGCCCTCACCTCCATCCACAATCACCTCCCCCTCCTCCACCTTTGCCTCTCCTCTACTCCTCCACTGCCTCCTCCTTGACCTCCTCTACTCTTGCCTCACTTCTACCTTCACCTCTCCTCCGGCCCTTGTCCCTCGACTCCTCTTCTTCCCCACCTCCACCTTCACCTCTCCTCCTACCCCCTCCTTGCCCTCCCTCTTCTCCCTTTACCTCGTCGCTCAACCCCTATTCCTCCTTTGCCTCCTCCCCCCAACCTCCCAAATCTTAGGCTTTCCCCCTTTGCATCTTCTGCCTCTTCCCCCTCCTCCTCCTCTCTATGCTTCTTCAGTTACTCTACCTCCTCCACCTCCCCTCCCTTCGCCTCCCTATTCCTCCACCACTTCCACCTCCTCTCCCTATTTTTTCCTCTTCCCTCACCTCTCCCTTTGCCTCTCCCCTACCTCCTCTCCCTCCCCCTCTTCCTCCTCCTCCTCCCTCTCCACCTCTTCACCCTCCTCTCTTTCCACCTCCCACTCCTCCTCCCCTTCCTCTTCCTCCTCCTCTTCCTCTTCCTCCCTAGCTTCCTCCCTCGCTTCTACACCCTCCTCCTCCGGTGCCTCCTCCCCCTCAGCCTCTTCAACCACTACCTATTTCCTCCTCCTCCTCCACGTCATCCTCTCCTCCTCCACCTCATCCTCCTAAGAAAAACATAAAAAAAAATTAATTACATATCATTTCATTGCCTTTATTTATACTAGTTAGGATACTTACATATTTTCATATTATTTGCAGTGAATGATAATTCAGTTATCACTACTTGAATGTTAATCCAAAAAATAATCTACATAGAAAAATGCAATATAAAAAATTAATTATATGTTCTCAAATGAAATTGCAAATAGCTTCCTCGACATTGGAGCAAATCAGGTTAGAGTGCCCCAAACACAAAATCACAAAAACATTCTACATATGACCGATACCTTCTCGGTTAAGATGTATTTCTAATCTAATTACAATTGATCACCATTATACCAGAACAAATCGGTCTTTCAAAATTGTAACCATTCAACATTTCTTGTTATTTGTGTTTAAATCTCAAAAGAAAATTTAATTTCCTAATGATGGGTGAGGAGAGGAATATTGATATGAAATGTGTGAACAAAAGTATAATGAAGTTGTAAAGGTATAAATAAATGCTATCCATAGTTGCTGAAAAATAATTATAAACAAGACTTTGAAACAAATGCTTAGCATTTCAAATGTGAGAACAAAATTATCCATAAATGCTATTCATAGATGCGGAAGGAATTATCCATAAATGTTATCTATCACAACAAGGAATAATAGAGACAAGATGTCCTTGCATGGTAGAGAACCATGGTTACAGGTGCTTCATTTTCCTGGATGAGAGATTATAGGTCCTCACATATCGAATCCTGTTCACTAAGATTTATATATATTTATAGGCCCATGATGTATAACAAGATTTAACTTCCAATATTACAGAGAGATTTAGTCGGACTTAAGTGAGTTTATTTGTAGAAAAGATTTATACGCTCAAGCTATAAAGCAAAGACGAATATCTGTCTTACAAGATATGGCTGGTATATGTATTACAATAATAATTTGAAATATAGTTTAATAATATTACAAATCTTGTAATTAGCTTTGAAATTTACACAATTAAATCTAATAAATAGTCAAGGTGAAAATTGTAATTAAGTTGCTAGATAAATTTATGGAAAAAATTATGTTGGGATTCAATCAACTAATGAAATAGTCCGATTAAATTGATAGAAATAAAAACAACTTTTAATTCCAGAGCAGAAGTAAGGCAGTTAAATGTGATGGATTAATTAAACTAGCATGAAAGTAATAAAAATTTAATTAAAGAAAGATAAAGAATAATACAAAATAGTATAAATACCTCAAAACTGATTAAATTGCAAAATAATTCAATTATTAAACTAGATTCGCAAATTCATGCAACCATTGTGGCGAAAATATTAAATGAGAATAGAAAGTATTACATACATGTAGCTCCAATTTGTCTAGTAAAAGATGTTGAAAAATTTACACCATACTAAAATCTCGTCTCTCCTCTTTTTTCCATTGAACTAATCCAAGAAATCAACATTAACATCATCCTCCTACAACGTAGGATGACATGAACATTGTACCAAGAAATAAACCTACGATCAAATTGACAGAAAATAATGATATATAGATGGAATTCGATGCCGCAAAGCTTAAACTGATAACATATAAATGGAATTTGACGCCATCCATGAATACGGTCATTGATAAACATACATGCGTTGCTTTCTGTCGCCAAAAGCCACGCTGACTACATGATCCACAATATCTGAGATTTCTTCATTCACAATATTCATAATCGGCCTTGCCCATTCTACTATTCCCCGCTTTTTTATGGACAATCAATTGCTCTCGCTCCCAGGGACAACGCAAAGCTTAAAATGATAACATATAAATGGATTTCGACGCCATGCATGCATACGATGATTGATAAACATACATGCGTTGCTTTCTGTTGCCAAAAGCCACGCTGACTGCATGATCCACAATATCTGATATTTCTTCACTCACAATATTCATAATCGGCGTTGCCCATTACACTATTCCCCGCTTTTTTATGGACAATCAATTGCTCCCGCTCCTAGGGACAACACCATGATATCATACACCGCACTAGCAGACGCAAAGTCAACCTTATTATTCAACACATAGTAATGGCGACCGCTGTGGGATTGTTCATGATGAACCCTCTATCTATTCCCACAATTGTTGTTTGCCCGTCCACGGACTTAACGGGAATAGGCATCTCAAATCCTGGAGAGCACATGGTCGCATGACAGACTTCCCACATAATGAAATTGTAATTCTGCGTGTGCTTTGCACTTGCCTTGCGAATAGGAACGGTGAACCGCTACATAAATCATAGATGGGTATCAGAATAGGGTTCGCTGTGTCTCTCAATGTTAATGGTGGCCCATTGCTACTTCTGAATTGCCCCTGCATATTGCTGCAGCCGCTCCCTTGAGCCTCAAGATTAACCTTCCCAGTAACCCACATGATGACGGTATTTTAGTATTAACATGTCTTTCCCCTTTTGTACAATGAAATCCTTAGTCTCTTGGGCCGTGTAAAGAGCTCTGCCGTTTTCACCCTTTGCAAATAACCCACTCCTCTCCCACTTTCTTTAATGACTATATTCTCTTCCTAGGTCCCGTTGAAAGTTTCATAAACTCTAACGTTTGATGGATTCCATTATATAAATGCAAGTGGCCATTACCAGAGTGCAGCTCAGAGTTTTCAGACTTTCCCTAATATAAACGCAAATGGCCATTATTCAAGTTCGATAAATTGCTTTCTTGTAATATGCTGCTTTTGTCAAAAAATATGCTTTTGTGCGAATATGCCTATAACAAACTACACGCGCCCATTAATTGTGATAAATTCGTTTGAACTTTGGATGTTATCCAAGCGCCGACTACTCTCGTTACATGTAATATGCTGCTTTTATCAAGAGAATATGCTTTTATGCGAATATGCCTATAACAAACTCCACGTTAATGGAATATGTCAGAGATTATAACAACCTACACGCGCCCATTAGTTCCGTTTGAATTTTGGATGTCATCCAATCGCCCACTACTCTAGTTACGTGCCACGTAGGGAAACCACTATAACAAACTCCACTTTAATGGAATATGTCAGAAATTATAACAACCTACACGCGCCCATTACTTGTGATAAATCCGTTTGAACTTTGGATATCACTACTTGTGCATGTGTGTTTAAATTTTTTTCAACGGTTTCATAACACAATATAATACTTATCGTAACGATTCCATATAGCGAAGTAAAATTATCTTACGATTTCATTTGCCGGTGCAGAGATGCGTTTCTTGTGAACAAGATCAAATGTTGTGTAACAAAAGTTTTCCGAGAAATACAGACACGCAAGAGTACAATAAAATTTGGATTGTCACGCAATGTATGTAATAATACTGAAGCACCAGAAGATATAATTAAACATAGCGTTATACGTATTAATACTAAAACAAAAGTTAAAAAATATCGGCCTAGCTTTTGCTTCAAAGATCCAAAAAAATCTGTAGGTTAATATCAACCGCTTTGTTCCATCTTATACCATAGTTTGGATCGAAGAAATTTTGTCGTTATAGAGTTTGACGGCTATAAAATTAAAAAGCCACATAGAACACTAATAAAGAATGCAATATATGCAAAGGTCGCGGACATTATGTATTTTTTTCGGTGAATATATATTTAATACACCTTGATCTTGACGAATTCTTTGTTCATGATAATCTGTGTACGAGATTTCAATATTTTTATTTTGACTGATATTCTGAGTAAGGTAGAGATTTGACTATTATTTTTAGGTATGGTTTATTTTTAAATAAAATAATAAAATTAATTTTAATTTTATTATTAAAGATATTCAAAAATATGTTTTAGGTTAATTATGATTAAAATTTAATATTCAATATTAATTTAGTAATAATATGAATTTTTAATTTGTAATTTTTTAAATATTTAGAACACATATTTTAGTATATTAATTTTTTTTTTTATGAAATTGAATTTTAAAATATAATTATACTCATTAAAAAAGTTACTACATTATAAAAATGAAAATACTAAATGCTCAAATAAAATTATTATGTTTAAAATAGTGATTTTAATAAGAATATATTTTATTAAAAAAAATAAAAATATGATAAAGCTATAAAAAGAAAAACCAAAAATAACAATATGAGAAAATGAAGAAAGAACTAATACCTTTGGACCAATTATTATAATACAATCAACCAACTTCGGAAAATGCAAAAAGAGAAAAGATTATAAAAACAATTTAAGTAGACACATATACAACCACTACAATAACTTATGTGTGTGGGTTAACACATTTTTTAAGGTTGTAACAAGTATGCATTTATGTATTTATATTTAGATGAAGTCATTCTTCTGAGTTTTAGTTAAGTCTAGAATCTAGCTCTATGTCTAAGTATTCCTTGATTCTCTGCAACTATGCTTACATGGTAAGGGATGGATTTGTAAATTGACAAAAATGAAGCTTTGAAACTTAAATTTCCTGGAATGTTGAGGTTCCTTTTAGTTTCTTCTCTCAATATATTTAGACAAGTCTCCTCATTATTGATAATCTAAACCAATATTGTCATTAAGCTAAGAGGCTAGTTTAGTAGAGAGGCTTATTCTAAAGCCCTATATGAGGGGGATTTGTAAGTTCGTTTCATGGTCGGTCCCCTTTTAAAATAAAATTTAAAATTTAAAATTATGTTTTAAAGAGAAATAATGTAGCCTCTCATAAAAATAAATCAATAGAAGTAAAAAAATATATGACTAACACTTTTAAATCTTTTACTTTTCAAAAATATTTCAACAAGAGATTTAAATAAACTAATTGAAGATCTATCTCAAGTAATTTATGTGGATAGGAACTTCATGTATATTTACATATAGAAATAAATTTTCTAAAATAGAACATTCTAATGTTGTATATAAAAAAATATTCAATGTGGGTTATCAATAAAATATTTTAACAAGAATTAATATGGACATATACTGTAAAATATACTTAATAATAAAAACTACTTTAATTTGCTTGACAAAATGTCTAGATATACATCTGATGTATATATAAAAATGTTTATTTGTTCCTATATGTATACTCTATTTATCATTGAAAAGTACAATTTAAACACTAAGAAAACACATTGTATTTTTCACTATAAAAAGGTTTGCACACGAAATCTGATCTCTATCAGCGCATATTAAATTTGTGCTTAAAGATGGCTTTATGCTGGTAGATGCCTTGCATTTCTTATTATATTGTGTCATTGGGCAAGTTTGACCTCCTGTCTCAAACCAAACCAAACAAGACCAAATGAGATCGTGTGAGTGCCTGAATTAGTCTTTATTAAATTGTTTTTACAAATGGAGTATCTATTTGTGCCTTGTTACAACATTCATTAAATAGTTCTTCCGTTATCAGTTTCAGTTTTGTTTTGTTTAACATGCAAGCACATTCAATTGTGTTTATCATAGCATTCGATTGTGTTTATGATCAAATATATATTTTTGTTGTAAGTCAATATTAATTTTATTTTTTTATATTTATGTGAGATCTTATTTTTTTTGTGAATCCTTCTCTTTTTATGTATGGAAATGTATATTTATTTGACATGCATTCAAATATTGTATAGTTATTATTTTATTAAAAATACTCATACTATAATGTATTTTTTTAATAAAAATTGCTAGAATGAATACCTTTGTTTTTTAGTTTTTTAAATTACACTTTAAATAGAATTATCGGGTTTGATTATTTTATTGATATTGTAAAATAGATTTCAAGTTTATAATGTCTATAAAATTGTATATTATGACGATACATAATTATTAAAATAATAAGTTTCACTTAATGCTAAGTAATGTTAAGTCAAGTCAATTTTATAAATTAGATTTAAGATTTGTGTTTTAGGCTTAGGATTATGCTAGGGATGGAGGAAGCAATAGGAGGGAGAGAGATATATCGAGAGCAGGGAATTCGAGAGAGAGTGGCTCAAAGAGAGAAAGTGTGAGAAACTGAGATAGATGTTAAGACAGGGAGAGTCAAGGGGGAGAGAGAATGAGAAAGAGGATGAGACATAAAAAGAGAGAGGGAGAGAGAGATATAGAAATAAATGGAAAGAGGGAAGGAGTTAAAGTGACATAAAGAAAGGGAGAGAGAAAGAGGGAAACAAAAAGAGAGGGAGAGGGGGAGAGAGAGAAGGGGGAGTGTTATCGAGAGAGAGTTGGGAATATTGAGAGAGAGAGAGAGAGAGAGAGAGAGGGAGAGATAGACATAGTGCAAGTGGGAGAGGGAAGTGGAAAGAGAGGCAGTGAAAGTGAGACAAGGATAGAGAATGTGAGAGAGACATCAGGAGATAGAGATAGAAATAGAGATAATGAGGTAGAGAGATATAGATAGGGGGAGAGAGAGATATAAAAAGAGAGAGAATGAGAGAGGAAGTAAGAAAATGAGAGTGGTAGAATTAGAGAGGGGGAGAGGTGAAGAGTTTTACAAAGAGAGTGAGGAGGATATAATGTCAGAGTATGTGAAAGAGACATTTTGAGAGTGAGAAAGAGAAATATTTGGAGGTAATGAGAGAGGGAAATATAAAGAGAAAGGGGGAGAAAGTGAGAGAATGGTGAGAGAGAGAAGGAGACAGGGGCCAAGGGGGGAGGAAGTAGAAATGGAGCGAGCAAGAGACAAAGAGATAGTTAGGTTGAGATAGGAAGAGAGAGAGGGAGAGGAAAGGGAGCGTAAGAAAGAGATAGAGAAGGTGATATATTGAAAAAGAGATATAGAAAAGGATAAAATTTCATAGACAGAGTGAGAGAGAGACATAGTAAGAGTCAGAGAGAAATAATGTGAGAGAGAGACAGGAGTGACAACTAATAGCAAGAGATATAGGGAGTTGGAGAGAGAATGAGAGAGGGACAAAGGTATCGAATGAGGGAGGGCATATTTTGACCCGTCAACGTTCTTTCAAAATATTCATACACATTTTTCATTCATTAAGCATCTGAAGTAATATTCTCATTGACATTTATTGCAAAAAGGATTTTTTGAAATAGCATCTCCTATCTTTGCTCATGAATCTCTATTCCCTAACTCCAATGACAAGAACCATGAATTTATTCTAAAACCTTTGGAGTGTTGAATCTTCAAAATTTTTGTTATTTTCCGCATAGAATTTTCAGAGATGAGGAAGAGGACAAAGGGGTTGTATGGTGTTTGAATCGATCACTGAAAATTGTAAATGATATGAAAAACAACTCTATGGTTTCATTTGATTCATTTGATGCTAACTCTAGCTTTTGTAGATTTTATTTTCATGGTAGGATAGGAAATTTCTCTATACAATGTATTATTGTTTACATTGTTTGAACAGATCATTAACAATTTTAAGCTAGAAAGGGAAAAAAATAGGGTTCTATTTAATTTATTCGTTTATAAATAATGTTTTTTTTAATTTCACTGTGTAGCAAACATTTTCCTTTTGGGAGATATTTAGATTTCTTTACAAAAAACTCCTTTGTGTCAATATCATTTTATCTATCTTATGTAAATTTGTGTGGTTGAATATATCTTTTGCAAAGGAATGGCCTTACATTGTTAATGATTCTCTAGGTCATGTATATGATTACACACCATGAAATGCCTATTGTGTGGATCTTTTCTTAGAAATTTATTTATTTTAAATTATGTTTCTACTTGGTTTATCTTCTATACATTTATCTTACTGAACATGTGTGACTTTATGGAGGAATACTTTTCTGGTTATTTATTTTACCCTCAATGATATTTGTGTAAACATATTTAGATCATTTTTTGTAAGTAACACTTGAAGATTTGATGTTGAGTAATATTTAATTTTATATTTTTAAATGAATATATTACAAATATTTCATAATGATATCGATTCCCTTTCAACGAAGAGTTCGTCGTTTGCATTTTACATTTGTTTTCGAGGTTTTATTTTTTTAGCAACTTTGTTTTTATCATTTCCGCTAAAACTTTATAAGAAACACAATATAATTTATCGTGTAGGTGAAAAAACCTAGATCTACCCTAAATCTAGATCAAATATTTCAAGGTGCAAGCCTCTTTTGTGGGTGCAAACCTTGGGGAATGTTTTGCAACTAGAAAGGCGTAATCAATTTATTATCTTAATAGATTGAATTTTAAGATGCATCTAGGGTTTTTGTTATACCATATGTATTACGAGGATCATATGGATGTTTATAATGAATGAATTGATGTCTCCTAACATTTAATATTAAGTTATATAACTATGATAATGTTAAGGGTGTTAAATATAATTGTGTCTATCACATAAAATCATATAAATAATACGATTAATACTGATACATAGAAAGAAATATTCCTCATATTTGTTTTTCCTGCAACATAAAATGGTGACCAAAATGCATAAACTATTATGTAATTTTAGACAATATTGTTTAGTTTTAAATAAACGTATAAATTTTGAACTTTATATTTTATTATTTTGAAATTATAATTTCAACGATACTCATGAATTTTGGATTGAAGTAAACGATCAAAATTATAATTCAAATGACAACATAAATAACTAAGAAGATATTTTCTTTACCTTCTCTTCACCATAAACGTTGAAAATGTAGTTGTTAATTATTTTAGAGAAGAGGGATAAAATAAAGTGTTTTGTTTGGTATTATATTATTTTGTACTAACATAAATATATTTCAACAAAAAATTCATCCTTTAAAGAAAGGGTAGAAAATTAATTTCTATGTTGATATTTCAACTAAACTAGATTTATGACTAGCTTAAAACAACAAAGTGGAAATTAACTTTCATTACCTCAAACAATCCCTACATTTCACTTTCTAGGTGAAGATGCATGTTTACATCTCTATTAATCCCTCTAAAGTTTTATCCATTATACATAGATATATTATTGGTATTAGAGATAGATATGTGATTGGTAAACTCTCTCACTCTACAACTTCTATTGATAGGAGGCATATATCTGGTGACAACACATAATCAGTGGCCATTGAGTTCAAAGATCCATAGTCTCCTAGAAGTTTTACACCACTCAAAAGATTGTGTATTTTTTATTCTTGGTGCAATCAAGCATAGTAGTATAAAGCACTAGCTAATAAGTTACTAGCTCGCCAAATAATTTTTAAGAACTTCTCTATATCTCAACAAGAATCTTGTATATTTTCAATGATTGTATATCTTATTTATATCCATATCTCTATGAATATGAAACCATACACATTAGTGCTACAATTCATGGAATGAAATAATCACATGTGTAGCTAAATGTTTGAAAAATATGCTTGAGACAAAGATAAAAATAATACCCTTGAGAGAATAATTAAATCTAGCATCTAGTAATTACACATCTCCCTTATACGAGGATGTAGAGCACCAATCATGCAATCAATATATTTTAATATTTAATTCCATTTATTGATGTTATATTTTACAAAGTTTTGATAAAAAATATTGAAAGGTTTTTCATCTAATTTTCTCTTAATGTTGCATTTATCCATACTTCAATGATTAATGACATCATAAATGAAACTAGAAATTGGTCGCTTCCCATATATGATATATGTTTTTTAGTCTATATCTTGGTTTCATAAGAGTACAAGGGAAATTTTTTATTTAGTGGCATACTTTTACAAGTTTCCAACAAAACATATATAGTCTCGAACATTATTTAAATAAAAAAATCTTTAAAACATAAATTTAATTTGTAAATTTTACGAGAATGTTAATGTGATTGTAGAAATTATTTTTAAATTATCCTTTTTTCATTATAATTTATTTAAAATTTTGAATCCAAATATATCCATTAACTTTATGAAAGTATATATTTGAAACCAAAATTCATTTGCAAATATAAATTATAGATTGATAATGCATCCTCTTTCATTATATTATACCAATCTAACTCACAGATGCATATAATTGGCCAATCCACATATGTATATATTTTTTTTAAATACTGATGAATTTTTTTTATTTTTATTTTTTTACCTTTTTGCAAATTTAAAATAAAATATAATAGAAAACCTTTCATCGTTTAGCTTCTTATCATTCTCTAATCCAATGAATGTTTGTAAAAAGTTTAGCCCCAAATTTATGTCATTCCATTCAGTTGTTTAGTCATTAACATTTTCCACATGTATCATTATTTATAAACTAGTGATCTTTCTTGCATGGCTATAGATGTTTCTTTTCCTTTTTTGTTAATTGGAGAACTTTTATTATTTCATAAGATTACATCGGTTTATATAATTTTCTATGATCCTATTTTCCTCACCCATACCCTATTTGATGGCCAGTAGCTAATTGCCAAAAATAATAGCCAATTACCAAAAATAATTTTTTAACTAGAATAAAAAAGACACATTATATTATAATACCTTCAATATCAAGATGCTCCTAGATACAATTACAAATAATATGACTTTACATAGCCACTACGCTTCAGTCTAGATCATGGTGATGGAGGAGGCCTAATGTCACAGTGGATGTGCTTTGCCATATAGCCCGTGTCCCTTCAAAGTGATCCAATTTATGTTATAAGAGCGATTGTACCCTTTGCATGCTAGCCCAACAATCAGGAATATGTGAATGGTTTCTTTACAACTCATTCATGACACTAACATTTGTATTCTTGTCTTCATGTTAGTCTTTGTTCAGTTTCTCCATAGGTTGGGTGATATGTCAAAATTGCCTAATAAGGTTGTATTGCAAGGAAATAAGTC
>APFE030835759.1:9748-27057 GCA_000404065.3 Pinus taeda | reverse complement strand
AATTGAAGATAGGTTTTCATATGGGGAATATATAGGGAAAAATGGAGTCTTAAGGATGGGGAAGAATACCATGTTCATGCAAAACCCTAATCACAACAGAACTGATTTTTTTATAGGTATGCAGCTGTGCATTTAATGGATTTTTTGTCATGACTTTAACTAGCTTGCAACCTCTGACATATACACAGCAAGATGACATTTTTCTTCATATTTTTTTTTTATAAGGCTATTTTTTTTTTTTTTTTTTTTTTTTTTACAACTCTTGTGTGCATGCCCTGTCATCACTTTCTTTTTGTTTTTTGTTTTTTTTTTTTTACCATGTTTTCTTTTGCATTTTGTTGTGTTTTTATACATGATTTGCTGTGTGACAAAGTGTTAGGGTTTTAATCATGTAGCATGGGGAAAAGTTAAGATTTGGATGGTTAGAAAGAGCTAAGGTGTGATAGGATTTTAAAGGTAGGGTTTGTAAGTTTAACTTACACATGAGATCGATAAAAATGACATATAAACACATGTGATTACCAATGGGAAATGAAAGGAGGGATATATAAGGAAAAACTGCCTTGAAAACAAACGAACCGCCAAAACATTAAGCTAGCAAAACACCAATCATTCCTCCATGGATTTTTTGCATGAGATTATGATTGAAATCCTCCTTTTGAATCATCAAACCACCACAAAACACGTAGGGGAGGCATACCTCGGCAAATATGGATGAGTTTGAAGAAGGTTTGCTGATCAAATGATTTTATATGGCCTGAAAAACACGCGCTGCCCAGATGTCCGCGCGCCTCTCCCAGATATCCGCGCACCGCCCAGGTAACCGCGCGCATGCAAATTCCTGTGTAAATTTTGCTCTCTCAGAGCCGCGCACCGCCCAGGTAACCGCGCACCTCTCCCAGATGTCCGCGCACACTCCCAAGCACTGAAATTGCTGGATGCTGCCCGAAATTGTCTCCTTTGCCTTTGTCTTGTAAATTCTTGGTTGACAAATGCACAATGAGAGTCTTTGAAGAGGGAATTAACCTTTAAATGCTTCCATTTAAAAAAATATTAAACTCAAAAACCCACTTTATAATGTTTATACTTTGACATTCTTTTTCACACTGTTTTGGAGTCATTTTGTCCTGAAATGAGCTCTTTTGATGCGTTTGACTTCATTATTTTTGCAGGTTGACCATCTGACGAACTGTGGAGAAGGAACCAGGGTTGTTGCCAGCACTTTAGCAAATTTTCTGAGAATTTCTTTATTTTTACAAATTTGTCATGATCCTTGGACTTAAAAAACAGAGTTTTTAAATCCAAGGCATAAAATGATCTGTAGCTGATGAAAGTAACAATGAAACACATGTACATACCTCCCTCTGGCTTGCTGGGCACTCACTGACCTTGACTCGTGACCTTGACATAATTTTAACAAAACCCTAGACCTAAGACCATGGGACCTCAAGACAAAATAACGACAAGTATGACTCAATTTCATTGTAGTATGACCTCATCCAGCAAAGACGAGAAGGGAAAAATGACTAGCTTCCTCCATTCAGTGTTATGGCATGCCTAGCGGGATGCAAAATTGACACTGATGAGAGACCTAACCATGCATATGCAAAGAGCAATTGATCACTGATGGAGGGCTTAAGACCGACACTAACAGTATGGAAAGAAGAATTCAATCCTTTCGAGGACCTCACAAAACTCTCTCAATATGCTGGGGCATACTCGGCAGCCACTATGGATAAATCATTAGATGTTAGCAATTTACTCAAAGAAAAAGATTAGACAATTGTTTCATTGGAGGCACATGTATCTGAAAGACAGCAGAGGGTAGAGCAGTTAGAAATCAATTGGAAGCACAACAACAATTAAACAATCAACTAAATGAGAAATTGCTCAAGGAGAAGCAAAGGATAGACCAAAGTGCAGTTCAGAAACAAAAGGAGTTATCTCTAGTACTGACCAAGTTGAAATGAACAAATGAGTAAAACAAAATATGAGAAAATCGCTCAACTATCACAATAGATAGAAAAGTTCAAAATTTTTCCTCAACTAGTAGAGTTTAGATCCGAAGCTATCCAGATCAATAAAGCATTGATTAAACAATTAAATTTACTATGTCATAATATTTCCCTTGTTGAGCCCCTCTGTGAGATTTCTTCATCAATGGTTGACAAATCAGTTGATGCAAGGCAGAATTTGGAATAGGCCGATGAGACATTAACAAACTTTCTTTCCTAGAAAGAAACCAGTGAAGGGCAAGCTGCAAATCTGCCTAGAATTCTAGAATCACACAAGGAAATTCTTTTCCTAGAATGGAAATCACAATTGATGAAAGCAGAAAGGGAAACTTCAAGATGTAGGTCAGCAACTGGTAACTTGATTGAGTTAATTAATGATACTCTTTATCTGTCTAATTTGATTTCAGAGTGCACTCCAGGTAAATTACCATCAACTAAAGCACTAGAACAACCATGCAAACAGGTTTAGAATAGAAGGAGAGATTAATAGCAGGCATCCAAAGTTTAACTTGGGACACCTTTTGGTTCTTCCTAGTTAAACCATACAGTCAAAAGGTAGCACTGAAATGTTTAATTGATGCAATCGGTTACATGATTCTTGAAATTCATGATGCTATGTATTCAACCCAACTGCATTCACATTTGAGTCACCCTCCAGAATTTCAACCAATGCTTGTTATCTGCCAGGTCAAGCCAAAGGATGATCAGCCGAAACAGTGAATCATTGTACCTACTGCAAGCATACTCATTTCAAGGAGATTTTCATGATTTGGTTATACCACATCATAGCATTTTTATTTCATAATCAGTTAGCTTAGATAGTATTTATAGACCCTTTCATGTCTTTAGAAAGAGTCCTTAATTTTTGTATAAAACTTGGATCTGGAAGTCACACTATTGTGCTTTTGATATATTTTTTTATGAGTACTGGGCTTATATTCTGAATTTTAATGAAGAATACTTTGATGAGACATGCACTACTGCTTTTTGTGAGAGTATTTCTAAGTTTGAAGACGGAATTTGAATGCGATTGATATCAGGAAGGATTCAAATTACGTATGTTACTATTATCTATGTCTTTGCTCCATTCTTTTATATGAATCAGTGTTTATTCAATCTTGCTATCATTTGATATATGTATGCGTTTTAACAAAAATCCTTATACTTATCACTATTGAATGTTTAAGGAATGCTATTCTTTTAATCATATTTATGTCAATGATATATGAAGAATTGTAATACTGTTTTAATGATTACTTTGTTCAACTACTTGAACAAAGTAATTATCATATGGATTAATGTTTTTATTTATCAATAGAGTCATCTATATGCCTATTTGTAGTTAAAGATCATCAAAATTTACACTAAAGTGGAAATTTCCCTGGATAGATTAGTTCTTCATAATTTTGCATTGTAGAATAAATCATCCATACATTATCATTAGATAATAGAAAATCAACCACTTATCCATCCTATTTACAAATCATTGGGAAATTGGTCCCATTATATCCAGTCGGAGCCACCACACCAAACGGAAAAGGCGCTGCCTTTAAGGTCTGGACCGAGTAGTTTTCCCTGATGTTGATCCAGCGATTTTCGAGGCAACAACAGAGCATTAGATTTACAGTCCCTTTTGTAGCGCCCTTCCTTTCCACATTTCTAGCACACCACCTTTACAGGTTTTCCTGGAGATTTAGATCTCCCACTCGATGACTTATTTTTGTTTCTGTTCTGGGTCTGCCCTCGTACACACAAGGCATCACCATTTTGGCTCTCCATATTTTTCCATCTCATCTCCTTTGTCAGCAAGGATGAGACTATTTCATCAAAATGCAAGGCAGTTTCATTGCTACCTATTGAAATAACCAGACTATCCCATGAATCTCGTAGAGAACACAACAAACTGATACACTTATCTTCATGTGAAATTTTAATGTCAACAGATGCTAACTGAATTACCATAGTATTAAACGCATTTAGATGCTCTGTCACCGAGTCTCGATCTTTCACCCTCAGGTTATATAGCTTTTAGCGCAGGAATAGTTTATTCACCAGAGACTTAGATTGTTACAAAGTCCCTAACTTGTCCCACAAAGCCTTTGCCATAGCTTCCCCTGATACATTCAACAATACTGAATCTAAGACACACAATCGTATTGTGTTGTTTGTCTTCCGATCTGACTTCTTCCATTCTTCATTGATCACTCCTGTTGTTTTAGTACCTGGACCTACCGTGATCCACTGGTCTTTATCCACCAACAAATCCTCCATCTTGAGTTTCCACAACTTAAAACTCTGACCATTAAATTTCTCGATCACTATCTTTCCACTGCTCGCCATCTTCTTTCACCACTAGAATTGATCTCATAGATCTCCCATTGAACAGGGTCTACTAAAGGCCTGAGCAAAACCCCTCAACAACAAAGGTGTCCCCTTGAAGCCAAAATAGCTCTGATACCAAATGTAAGTTTTAACCCCGTACAGAAATTACCTGCATACAAATTCTAAAACACAGAAAAATAAACATGCGAGAGCATAACACATAAAACACATATACATAGAGATTTTCTCACTGGATCACAAAACCAGGACTACCAGCTTGACTTTTCATTATGTTCCTTTCAATGTTACAATAAATATTTATACATGTTGAAGCATCCAATACCATAGACCGAAAACCATCACATCCAATACCATGGACCGAAAACCATCACGTCCAATACCATGGACTGAAAACCATCGCGTCCAATAAACATGTGCAAAAATCATGCACAAAACCATAGGTGGGTTCGCCCAACCTAACATTGGGTCCAAAACTAAAATTTTCCGGGGCGCTGCCTCGAACCCCATAAAGTGGGGTTACGGGTGCCCTTCAAACCCCTTGTTAACTACGTGGAAAGAATATAACACAACCCAACATAGTTGAGAACAATGCCCAATTTTCTCTCTGATATGTTTGTCCAGTTTGTTTCAATTTGATAGGTGGAATTCAATTGCTTCAACAAATTTTGTTTTAAAAAAAGACTTTTTCCACTTGGAGGGGCTTATTTGGAAACCTTGACTGGATATATTCACCATCGTCAACCATGGAAGCTTCTCTGTGAAAGGAATTTTTTTTTTTTTTTTTAGCGAGCTTTTTCCTTTTTAAATGTCTAAAAAAAAACTTAAACAATGAAATTTGAAGAACTATATTTATGCCCCAAAACCATATAAACCACATCTTTTTAAATTTATACAACAACGTATCATAGGAGATGACAAGTGGCAGATGTTATCAAGTATTGGAGAATGGATATCAGAACTTTTAACAACAACAATAATATAAAACTTGTGATGTAAAGAAGTCCTGATGAGGAGTGGATGTGATATCAATACTAAACCATTGTTTATATGCTCATCAAATCCGAAGGAATATCAGAAATTAGAGGTTTAATATATTGGGGTTTTATAATTGTTACCATTTAAAAGTTTCGATATACAGGTGGACGCGATATTCCAATTATACCATCGTTAATATGCATATCGGGTCCAACATATCGGAGCCTGGAAGATATCAGAAGTAGGAGAGGAAATGTGTATCGAATCAATGGATTGGCATATCGAAATATCATCGGATTGGAATACTACTATTAGAGATCGAAGGGAGTGTTATATTGGAGTTTTTTTAAAATTGTCTCGAAAGGAAATCTCTTATATGCATTACCTCTGAAACACGGGAGAAGAAACAATGATGTGGCATGTGGGTCATCTGACAACCACTTTATGGATTTTACTTTGAATATGGGGGATTTCAAATGAATCCCTCCAATATCAAAGCTTCGATATATTAATATGTGCGCCACTTGTTTTTTAATTAAGGTTTAAATCCTATGGATGATTATTGGTCTCAGGGGATATGTATAGAATAAAAATAAAATATTTACAAAGTATTTACAATTGAAAATTAAATATCTACAAATAAATAAATTTATGAAACAAAAGTAATGTACAATTTATACATTTCAATAGGTCAAGGCAGTGAAAAATATTCAATCTTCAATTAGGTTCCATTTACAAACCAAACAACCAAATGAGATCAAACGAGTTTTGGTAGGAAGACAAAACATATCAAACTCATTGAAGCAATCCAAACTCAGAAAATCAGAAAGTGACATGACCAAGATTCAATCAAAGGGTCCCCATAATGAGAATTAAGTTAATAATGGGCGGGGGGGTGGGTTGTGTTTTTACCACAACAATGATGACACACTGGGAATGACCAATTATCTCTTGTGTATTATTAATGAAATCCTAAAAGGAAAAGGAGAAATGTTGAATAAAATCAAAATGCTAAGATTCAGACGCTATGAAATCCCTCAAAATAGAGTTTAATCATTTTCAACATCTCTTGTAGAAATCATAAGAGTAAGATGATGTTTACAATAACCATTAATTAATGACAGCATAAACTAAAGGACAAAAGTTTAGCATTGTGTTTAGTAAGAAATATGAACTCTCATTGTCATAGGTAGAACCACTGCCACAAACAGGCGTCCATAACCTCGACAGGGTTACCTTTTTAATCCAAAGGAATGTTAGTATCCCAATTACTATTTAGTATTTCAGAGAAGAAATATTTCATTAATAACTCTGAAAACCATTGTCATGACTTAGAGACCAGATATGAAAATTCCATTCATAAGCGTTGATAGTCATGAACAAGCCAGCTTGTGATGAGACCTCTTGTCTTATAATGAAGTGTTGTGAGCCATTATCCTGGCTTGGTGACCAAATATGATAATGTCATAACAATCAAAGTCTGTGATCATGGTAGGTTGGCTCATTATAGAGACCCCCTATCTTTCAGGGTTTCCACACAATTTTTAATTTATACTCTGATAATTTGTGCTAATAAATGGGGAGACGAATCCTCTCCTTAAGAGATGGGGATGACATGGAAGAGTTATAGAATACTAAAATGGTGTGTTTCTTTTGTAACCTTAGCCTCTGTTTTAGGATATGGCTTATTGTAAAGTTGTTTTCTTATGTGTATTAAGGTAAGAGAGCATTCAAATACCAATAGAAGGTATTGATGTCAGCACTTCAATATGAGCATGAAAAATGGCAGTTTAATGATCTTCCTTTTATTCTTCCTTTTACTAATGGATTCCAATAGATAAGTGTAAAAAGTTCCTAAGTATTAACCAAATTTAGGTTAAAAATAACTCTTTAAAAGGCTTGATAATATTACTTAAATCAATCCAAGGCAAAGGTCAAATTGGCCCTCAAGGGATTGCAGAGGTGGAAGTGAGATGTTATTAATTCAAACCCAAAGTCAAGGGCCAAGAGAAACTAGCAAAACCCAAAAACAATCAACCACAAAAATAAAATCATAAGATAAACAATACTCAACTTAAACAAGTAAAAATAATGATCTTGATATAAGAAATTAAGTTTCTTGTTAAGAAGAATGTCACACATGTTAATGTTGTCTTGCTTAGTAAGCTAGTTATTCCTTAAATAAGTTTCTAATCTAATGGGGTGTTGTGAAAGAAAATTGCTTATAAAAGTCCAAACAAGGTTAATCTCCTTTTATAAGTTTGGCTTCCAAACAAAATATAAAGTCTTCATAATCAATATTTCATAGTAAATGAAAGCTTTGGAAATGAGAAAGAAAATTTCCCTGAATTCGTTTTGGCAATTTTCCTCATTAAAATTTTTACAATTACTTTATTGATCTTCTAAATTATTCCAAGGAAAACCTACAAGAAGACAAACAAACATAAGGAAGAAACAACTAAAGGAAAAGAAGAACAAACTGAAATAAAACAATCAAATGATGCATACTTGGAAGAATTGGGTAATAAGTTTACCTCATTTTTCTTCATCTTCTTCCATGTATTTCTTAAGAATGTTTAAAATCATTTTTTATTCAATACAAAACATTAAAAAAAAGAAATCTAATCTATCCCTAATCCTAATCTAAAATGTATATTAGGACTAGGTGAAATCAAACTTCTAGTGTAACCATGCTCTCAACTTTATTTCTGCATGCATGCAAACAAAAAATGTGAGCAAAAATAAAACTGTAGCTGAAACATTAAAACATAAATGAAAGACACTAGGTACTTTTAAAATTAAAAAATAAAAATAAATTTATTTACAAAATATTTCCCTTGAAACTCTTCCAAATATTTTTCTATAGGATCATCAAAATAAGGATGTGATTTAGATGTTTGAAAAGAATTCAAAGAAAGAGGAAACAACAAACCAGTATTAAATGTTAAATCTTTGCAAATGAAAGTTTGTTTTAAAGAAAAAGAAAATCTTATTTTCAAAAGAATCGAGTGGATAACAATGAGGAAGATTTATGAAAAGAATGCATGGCTGGTCAAAATGTATAGATTTATTATCGAGTGTTATCATTCGTGTAAAATGAATTTGGAAATCTGAAATCAACTGTTCAATGATAAGATAGAACCTCAATCGAAGTAGAAATTGAAATAGATTATTACATGTACTAATTAATATTGCATTTGACGAGAGTGTGGAACTTTGTTGCTCAAGATGTCAGTGTAGTATGTGCAAAAAAAAAAAAAATTGAACAAAGAAAAAAATTGAAAATAATGAGAGAAAGGTAATTTGTAATATAGATCTACGTTACAAATTATGTTACAACATAGTAGAAGTTTGTTTACAGAGATTTCCTTTTCACAAATGATTATGAATTTAAAATCATTATTATCCTCAAGATTAAAACTACAAGAAGGTGCATTATCATTGTAGGATTGAGAAATTGGAGTTTATTTATAATCATTTAAATCATTATGACTATGAGAGGAATTGTTTGAATTGTTATCTTTTTCAATTTCAAAAACAAATTCATTTGAGGATTGGGAATCAATTAAAATAGTTTTTGAAGATGAAGAAGAACCAAGTTCAATATTTTCATTTTCATAAATAACTTTATTAGTGTCTTCCTTGGTATGTGATTCTTCATTAGAATTACAAGAAATAGAAATTAGATACTTAAACCAACTCATTAGTTGATGTTCAGGAGGTTAGTCATTGTATTTAAAGAGAATTAAGGTCAATTTTAAATTTAATTGAAAATTGATCCAAGGGCTCACCTTTCTTCCTATGCAATTCAAGTAGTTTTTTTCACACTTTTTTGTAGTTGTATCTTTGAAATGCATGAAGGAACATTGCTGCAAACTCATCCCAGATATGTATTGAGGCAACTAGAAGTTAAAGACACCAGTATTTTTCTTAACCTGTTAAATTATATGTGAAAGTCCTGCTAAGATCAACCTCATCAATATTAATTTTTTAAGAATTTGAAATGAATTGAAAAAGGTGATTAAAGGCAGAAGACTTACCATTGAACATTACCTTTGACAATGTTTTAAATCCCTTGATTGGAGCATTGTTTGATTGTGATATACTAAAGCATCTCCAAGGAGGGTTTTTGGAGGAACCCATAAGTCAAAGTTTAAAAATCAACGATAAACTTTAGCAAACAATTTAAAACAGGCCCTCCTTCTAGCACCAAAAATGTTGATCAGGAAAAAAAAACCTTTCAACATTTTAAGGGAGACCACTAGGTCGATAACTTAAAACAGTTCCTTTTCCTTTCAAATGGTGGTCCCGACTGGTTCAATTGGGTCCAGTTACCCTCTCTCTCTCTCTACTAGCTTAAAGTATGAATTTCACCTACCAATAGAGAAGAGACATCAGATCTACTCTTGTTGTTGATCAGGTAAGAATCCGACCCTTAAGATGACTTTATGGCCTAGCCAAACCACTCTAAAGGCTGCCCCTATATGAGGGGACTTCTAGAATGCAGGAAGTAGAAATACATGAAAAATATAATCTAAGATGCATCTAATATTAGACCCGTCTTTATTGAAGGAAGGATTAGTCTTTATCTAAATCAAGACCAAGCAAAAATAATAGGAAGAGAAATTCAAGTATGTTGAAATTGGTATGAGATAAAGGAAATAGATCAGGGAAATAATTCCAAGATCTAATCCTTGTTTGAGAAAATGTATACAAATAAATGCATATTAAATAATTAATAGACATCCAACTACCAGCGTCTCCAATTCCAAATAAAGCATATTCATAAGAACAAAAAAATTCATGTCACGATACTAAAATAGTTCAAATACACGACCTGTGGAAATCGGTACATATATAAGATTAGATTGTTAGATAGCTAGCAGCTCAAGGAGATAAAGGTCTATCCTTATGCAATTTATAGTTTCAAAAATCATATCTGATTATCCTTGCAAGATAGATTGACCAAATTCTAAATGAGCATTTCAGTAAATAGTTAATAGTAGCACTAAAAATCCACATACATACTCATAAGTCTTGATAAGGAGCAGACATCATATCAACATTAAACTATTGTTTATATGCTCATCAAATCTAAAGGAATATCGAAAATCAGAGGTTTAAGATATTGGGGTTTTAAAATTGTTACCATTTAAAAGTTCTAATATATGGGTGGACGCGATATTCCAATTAGGCCATCGTAATACACATACCGGGTCTGACATATCAGAGCTTCGTAGAGATCAGAAGTCGAAGAGACAACTTGTATCGACATATCGACAGATTGGCATATCAGAATATTGATGGATTGGAATATTATATCATACTTTTTTTAAATGTGTCTTGAAAGGAAATCTTTGATATGTATTACCTTCGGTATGCCAGAGAAAAAATAATGACGTAAAATGTGGGTCCTCTGATAGCCACTTTATGGATTGGACTTTCAAAATCGGGGATTTCAAATGAATTCCTCTGATATCAAAGCTCCATTATATTAATATGCACACCACTTTTCTTTTAATTAAGGCTTAAAGCCTATGAATGATTCTTGGTCTCTGGGGCTATGTATAGAATAAAAATAAAACATTTACAAAATATTTACAATTGAAAATTAATTATCTACAAATACGTTTGAATGACTTACTTAACGCAATTGAATCCCAAAAAATGATATCTATCTACAAATAAATAAATTTATGAAACAAAAGTAATGTAAAATTTATACATTTAAATAGGCCAAGGTGGTGAAAAATATTCAATGTTCAATTAGGCGCCATTTATAAAACAAACAACCAAATGAGATCAAACGAGTTGTGATAGGAAAACAAAAACATATCAAACTCATTGAAGAAATCCAAACTTAGAAAATCAGAAAGTGACATGACCAAGACTCAATCAATGGGTCGCCATAATGAGAATTAAGTGAATAATGGGGGGGTGGGGGGTTGTGTTTTTACCAGAACAGGGGGACACTGCCCCCCTAAAATCCCTTCACAGGGGGGGTTTCACCCCCCCCCATGATCCCCTTGCTATGCCCAGAGCAACAAACAGGGGGGACTATTAGCCCCCTTAGTACCCCCCCCGTGCATGCGACTAGGCATGGAAAAAATATAACACACACCCAACACTAAGCTTTCTGCAAGGCTACCCATCCTAGGTCTTGGGTGGTTGAAATACGAGACAAAGTCTAGGGACTTCTCCATTTAGACCAGGTGATTATACATTCAGACCATTTTGTTGGGTATTCAATAACTGAAAAGTAAAACACAGTCTAGGGACTTGTCTATTTGGACCTTGAGAGGTCTGTCTCGTTAGAAGGACCATAAAGCATAAAATAGAGCTTATAATAATAATCATAAGGCTCATAGAGCTCAAAAAACTATAAGGAGATCAATACTCCATGGATAAAAAGGATGTCTCCTTCCTAACATTTACTCATACCATTGCAATGTTATGAAAATTCAATGCACTCATCATTTGATGAATAAAAGCTTCCATACATAAAGAGTATTAATTGAAAGTTACAGTTACAAGAATCAATCAATAAGCCTCTTTCACTAGATTCATAAGTGAGTAATGGATCATTCAAGCATTCGACAAAAGCCTAACTGAATAACTGGAACACACACACACACACACATATGTAGATATATGTTCAATGGAATAGGGCACATGTACATAAACTTATCTTGAACTAATATTAGATTTGGGAAACTAAGTCAGGCAAAACAACTCTCCACCCAACCATAGACAAATTGTAGCCAGATCTTACTTGCAACTATCACCCTTGAGCTACATGCCATAGACTGAGGTGGTTTTTCTCCAAGGATTGATCACCATTGCTAATTGAGTTAGGGAATCTAGAGGCTTTCCCACTTCCACCCACCACTCAAACAATAATCAACAACTTCACAGAGAATCAATAGGCCTATTACATCCACCCTCTAGGTGTTCAACAACAAACTACCTCTAGGGACTCCAAAGGTTTCATCTCCACCCTAAAAACATAAAACATGATGTTTCCACCCATATAAGGGAATCCAATACCCACTATAAACCAACACAATAATGATGGCTCCAGGAGTCCTATATCCAGGAATCTAAGGAACAATCCCTCCACCCCAACCTTGAAGGGACTCTATATAAAACCATCTCCACCCTATGGCCAATGGGGAATTGAGAGGCCATTGTCCTCACCTGAGAGATCTTCTCATGCCAGTCTTGCCAGCTGAAATAAGCTATAACAAGTGCTTCTTCTTAGCCTTGATCTTCAATATCTCTCCATGTTAATGATCTTCATTGTTTTTTCCTTCCAATGCACTTTCTTCATATCTCTCTCTCACCCAAAATGGTTCATTTTTTCCTCATCTGATAACATTCCACTCTTGTGGTTGAATTACTCATTCTCCCTACTAACTATGTAGCACACATACTCCATTAATTTTTGTCATTGTTGCTTGTCACGTTTTTCCAAGGCAACATGGCCTGTGTACCTTTATTATAGTTTTAGTAAATTTAGGAACTAGTCTGTTAAAACACATGACAACCAGCCTTTAATGGATATCTTAAAGATTCAAAGGTTCATTCCTTAAGGAAACTTACACCATCCCAAGCAAGAAACCTCCCGAATCTCTAAAATATGTGTCCCTTACTCAACCCATTTTAATTTAGAAATCCAATTACATGGAAACGTTTACATGGCATTCGTAAGTAAGACATAAGAAAGGATTTCACATATAAAATCCTATGAGCATACCTTAGGGTTGACATATGTAGTAAAATCCACTAAAATAGAGAGCTACCCCCTCAATACAACAAAACTAGCTTAGAAAATAGAGAGGGATGAAAGTATCCGACTTCAAAGGACTTGGAACTACCTTGTAAAGAACATGCAAAGATGAGCTAGTAAGGCACATCTTCTAGTTCCCAAAGATCTTATCTAACTGTTAACAACCTATCTGATCTGAAATGATCACAAGTTAAAATTGATGTAGAATTAATGAGTAGAATGTTAACTGAAAGTGCTGAAAGTGTGAGCACTGCTCGAGAAGAAGACTTTTACGACAGATGATAAAACATAAGTACGATGCAAAATAGAAGTGAAAATAGTTAAAACATAGCAATACCAGACATCAATATTGATTACGGAGTTCTTCCTTGATGGAATATGTCTCCTAGTCCGCTTTCAATATGGGCGACCACTTTATTAGGATTAAAACATAAAAGGTCGATTACACAGAAATTTGACTGAACTGAATGTGAAAGCAAGAACTTTTGGTCACTGTCAAAGGATAGCTCTCTGAACCATCTTTCCAACGCCTGTCACGGTTCCCAATTCCGAATCTGGATGCTCCTGTTACACTGAAAACAAAATCAATTATGACCTCCAGAGCCTGCATACAAAACCCAAAACCACCAATGTCCACTTCAATGAGAAAAACCTCCTTTTAAAACCTTCCAGGTACATTCGAAGCTCCCATGCCTAATATAGGCATGAATGAGTTTGATTTGGATAGGTAGACACTATGTCTTACGCTTAGTTGACACCTTAGTGTTAAGTTGCATGGTGGTGGAATTACATTTATGCCAAAAAAAACAAACAAAAACACAAAATAGCATAGTTTAGCCCTCCAAACCGTTGGTAGTCAACAACTGGTGCACTGAGAAAACAATTTTCATGTGACTAAGGCTGCAGTCTAACCACAGACTGACACCGATGCAGGTCACATCCAGCGGTTCTGCTAACGGTAAACTTTGGCAGTTTCAGTGTGACAGCTTGTGGTGACTGTCATGACTTCTCTCTTTAGTTTTTTTTGCCGCCATTAACTGTAACCTCCAACATTTACACCTATTCACATGTTTCACAAATCCACTACAATTTGATCTTGTGGTTATCTCTAACCTCTGCTTAGTGAACTCTTGTTCACATACCCATGGTTCTGACGTGGCTAACTGTTGCAGTTAGGGACTGTGGCTTTTGTTTTTTATTGTTTTTTGTAATGTCTTAACATATGTCGAGAGTTCATACATAGGTGTTATGTGTTAGGTTTTATGTGTATCGTTTAACACATATTTTGTATTGATAGGTATAGGATTAGGGTTAGGTTTAGGACTTAGGGTTAGGCTTTTAATGTATGGATTTAGGTTTTAGGTCTTTAGACTTACGTTAAGTGTTTAGTCTTTTAGACTTTTACACACTTTGTTATAAAAACCATTTTACAAAACATTTGTCACACTGTGACATAAAACCACATGGTGATACCTGAATCCTTTTCGATAAACAACCCTGGCGAAACTAACGATGAAGACGTCGACAACCAAATCCTGCAAGGTCGATGACAACCACATGTCGACAACCCAAATACTACGAGGTGAACGGCAACACATGTCGACGACCAAATCCTTATGGAACTGATGACAACCACATGTCGATAGCCAGGTACAAAACCATCACCATGAAAACCATTAACATCACCTGAACAACCTAAACCATAATCAACACTATCGAAACTGAACGACACCGGACTAGATTGCAGACGAAGAAACTGAAATTATGTAACTGATTTGACGAGATCCTCCTGGATCACTATCTTAACCAAATTCTTCAGTAAAACCTAGACTTGTCTCGTCGGAAATAAATGCTACCAGAAAACTTGGACTTGTATGTATGTATGTATGTACGTTAGAAAACTAAATTATTAAATAAAAAAATCATGGGAAAATATAAAAATCCACCTTATTAATCACTTCACTACCAATCTTATTATTTGCGACAACCCTTTTGCTAATCCCTCTAGTAAATATTTCCATGAATTGTGATTCATGTAGATAATGTAGAAATGTAACATATTAACTGGTTGAGATAATTGGACATGGAATTAGAGGACTTGGTAGGGGTTGTTTGTACACCCAAACCACTATATTTATTTCAATGGCTCCATGATGGATTTATGGCATTGTTGGTCCAACATTTAATTGAGGGAATGGGCTCCCTAAGTAAAGGACAAGCATGCAATCTCAGTTCTCATAGAGACATGGGCATGGTTAAGACATATGGAAATGTATGAGAGGAAAACCTTGATGGGAGAAAATGGTAATAAAAAAAGACATTTACATGATAGGTTCATTTACTCAGACAAGTCAAAAAAACGGGAGTGAGTCAAGCAAGAGATAGCTCACTAAAAAGGAGAATGTAGAGCGTGAATTGGCATCAAATGTGAATCTGATAGGAAGAGATAATTTGTGATAGCCTATGTTTTTCTTTGGCATGGTATTCCCTGTGTTTGTTGAGGATTATGAGGGTTCCTGTGAATTGATTGGCCAGGGAAAGTTCATTAGAGTTTTGACACTCAGGTGATAGTTGGGTTTGATAAACTAGTTTAGTGCTTTCTCAAAGAGTTGATAAACACCTAGGTAGTGGCTAGCCTTGGAACTAATAAGCTACTGGGATACTAGTCGAGGTTAATAAACTGCTTGATAGGATGATACACCTAAGAATTAGTTGAAAGGCCTAATAAATCCCTAAGTGGCTTGCCAAAGTAAGATGATAAACCACATAGGTACTTGCTAAACAAGCTAACATTTCTCTTGGCAATGGACTCTTTACTCAGGCTACAGTACTAATGTAGCTGATAACCCACTATAATATATATTAAGAACTGCCTATGAGGGTGAACATATATATATATATATATATAATTAATATAATATATATATATATATAATATATATAATATATATAATATAATATATAATATATATATATATAAAAATATAATATATATATATATATATATATATCCTAGAACAGAGCTAAAACTCATTAAGTCTTAGATGAAACCTTGTGGTTGATGTCCTGTTGAACAAAGAGTCATTGTGGTGTTACAACTGGGGGCTATAGAGAAATCACCTGAGAGAAATATTTACTAGATTTTGGTGAGAGAAATATTGAAAAATTACCTCTTCACACTCTGAATTAGGTTCAAGGGTGGTCAATTGCAAAAATATTGCAGTATAGTTGACCTATGGTTGGGTGGAGAGTTGAATTCTCTCCCTCAATTTCCAGTCATTAAACTCGACAAATAAGTGAATCTACTTGTACTTATGTTGCATTATGAATGTTGAATGGTATTATTTATGGATTATAGCAATGAATGTATGGATACCACTTATGGAGGAATGGTGTTATCCATGGTTTCTTTTAATGAGATGCATGTGTGTTGTTCTCATGGCCTGAGAGGGATTTCCAGATCCTTGTGACTGTTGATCATCTCGTAATTGCATTGTTACTTACCTAATATGTATTGTTGCTGCTAATTCTAGCTGAATGTCATTGTGTGTGATTTTATTTTTGATAAGCACCAATATCATAGATAACTATTATGTATAGATTGGTGGAAGTCTATGGTTGATGTGTATGTAGTAAGCTATATTAGTGAATCTAATAGTGCCTATTGTAGACATGCTAAAAGTTTATTTCCCTACTATGGACAAGTTTATGTCTAGAATATTAGTGAGATAATGGGGGATTCATCCTTGTTATAATAATGGTGTTGAATGAAATGGCTTCATGAGCCATTGGAGTCCTTTGGACTTCAAGGTCTAGTTGATGATGATCAATAGACTTGTGCTAGGGAAGTTTGAGCCTTGTTATGACTTGCAATTGAGTGTGGTCTATGGAGATAGGGGAATGTATGTTCGGAGATGGATACATTTATGTCTCGGGGAACAAAGATGTTCGTCTGCGGGATGGGAAATTTGGTGTTTAATGAAGAGTTGTGGACTAATGGGAGCACAAAATGGGAAACGTTTCTATCACTTTTTGTGGACTTTCACTTCACACCATCCCAAGGTTGGTAGGGACTTTAGTAAGAATTGGCCATGGTCAATAAAAAGTGCAAGATGAGAAAATGCATGTCACATATTTGTTGAGATGTGTTATATTATTTCGATAACTAGCCCACATAGTTAACGGGG
>APFE030835751.1:27616-60008 GCA_000404065.3 Pinus taeda | reverse complement strand
AAATGATTGGGTTTACTTTTATGTTACTTGGTGATGTGAAGGTCACAAACTTTATATGTCATGTCAAAGTGTGTTATGGTCAAGGCCGATCCAATCTCCAACTTAAATTCCTTTGGGTCAAAATTTCTCAAACCGAAAATTAAGCTTGTAATCATCTCTCAAAGACACAAATAACTTGAGAAACAAAAAAAAGTTCATGTATATTTATTTTATTATAAAACTACTTCTATTAAATTCAATTCAATTCTATTATCATTATTTTTTTTTTCAATTTTATTCTAATTTAAAAAAACATATATAGTTTTAAAATTTTAAAGTTATTTTTTTTTTTTACTCTCTTTTTTTTCTATATATAAATTACGTTATAGTAATATTATGAATTTATTCTTCCAATTATTCTCACTTAAAAAACACATATATAATTTTTAAATTAAATTAACTATTTTCTTGGTAATGAAATATTTTTAACCCGATATCAATTAAAATTATAAATAAATAATCAAAAATCTAGATAAAGATTTTATTAATATATTATTTTAAAATTTTTAAATCAAAATTATTATAAATTTGAAAATCATTATAATAAATCAAATTTAGATTTTTTTTATTAGTAATTTTATTTATTTATTTCAATGAAATATAAAATTATATTATAATATAGTAAAAGAAAAATAAAATTATAAAATTGAATAATTTTCTAGTTTGAAAAAATAACAACATAGACTTACAAATCATTTTGAAATAATCAATTTCGAAATCTCGGTTTATAAATTTACAGATGAAAGTAGTATCTACAAATTACGTCAGCTATCGTCCTAAAAGATTATCATATTCAGATTTTTTACCTTTATTTAGTTAAGTGCAATTAAAAAAAATTTCGAAAAATTGCTGAGCATACTGCCTCTTCTTAGGGTTTAAAAAATATTTCGAAATAATGCTGAGCATGCTGCCTCTCCTTACGCATAGTAATAAAAAAAGAAATATAATAAGAAGACTACTAGGGAGAGGAACCCAAATTCCAGGTTGATCATAAATTTATCATTTTCGATTTGGGTAACGCGAATAATTTTAAGTAATCCCTCACCCTCATGTTAGAGGTCTCATTTACATAACCTCTACTATTGTTATAAATGCTGGGCTCCTAAAGGAGAGAGCAGTTTTACCCAATTGCTTATCAATCCCGCATTCCTGGTGTTCCTCATTTCCGGGTGACCTAACTTGGACATTCACTGTACTGTAGTTAGCACATGCCTTTCGTCAAAACACATGGCTAGTTATTGAGGCCAGCTATTGAGCATGTGCTTGCTAGCTCTGGTGCTAAACGTTGTTGGTTGGTTGTTCTATACGGCCATGGTTGGAGATATGTTCTGACAAAATGGCCGCTTTCCCGTCTTAAATCAATGAATATGTCCTCTAAGCCTATAGAGTGAATTAAAATCAGTTATGTGTAGTATATTAATAGCATAACTTTTCAATACATGTGGTTGATTTCTTTTAACTTTAATTTGCAATACAATTTTTATTTTTGTATCAAAATATTATAAAAATATTATTAAAAGTTCAGTTTATTAATATATATATATATATATATATAAATATATATATATTTATGGTTAAAAGTATCATAAGGTTTTTTGTTTTTTGGGTAATATCGTGCATGAGGTGTTTGAGATAGGATAGGTAGGGAAAACATCATTGCATTTTACTAGGCATTGAGGAAAAGATATGTGGAAGTGCAACACCCCTCACCTCATACTGCAGGATTAATCATCATGCATGTTAGATTAATTTTACAGTTTAATGAATCATAAATCTTATGAGATAGTTGAACTTTTTTTCTCCATAGATGATTTGATGTGAGATTCACACCAATGATTATAGAGATTCTATTGGGCGATGGTTAATTGTACTTGGTCACTTGATGTATTAGTCTAGTCAGACCCTCTTATGTGCATTGGTCATTTTTGTAGGTAGGCTGCTTGCATCATGAATAGTGCCAACACCCTCCACACAAGTAGAAAATACAAGCACTTCATTTTAATGTCATTTTTGGTTTTATAGCTAACCATGATTCATATGTTCTCTTCTCAGTGCATTACAGTGCAATTCATTTGGGTTATTTTCAATCTATGTGTGGTCTCTTAGTTTTCTCTGTGTCACCACTCGACCACCATGTCCGGAAATGAGGACTGCCTGGTTGTTTCTTTTTCTGCTTTTCGGCCTTTAGAGAGAATTCGATCCTCCCTCTCCCTTTCACATTTCTTGTCATCTATAATCCTAGTAGGTTCATATGTTAGTGCTAGCTTGGTGGTATGTACCCCCTCCCTACCATGGTCCTTCACCCTCCTTCTTGTTCCAATTCACTTTGATCACCCCTCTCATGCCTCACACCCCCATCACCCATATATTGTTGTAGACAATTTTTGTGCATCCTTCTCTTCTACCTATCAAGTAATAAATTTTCTGGTGTTAGTCAACACGTCTTGTTAATGCACTCAAGTCTCTTTCGGGACCACCTCTTATCAAGATCAAGAGGAATCTCTTGAGCATATGAATGAGCGCAAATCTTAGAGGCTAGATATAGAGCGCACATACTATAACTCGTGAGGATATTTCTCATACGATTTTGATTGAAGTGTATGGCTAGGCCTTAGACACGAGTCAAAGGATGGGTTGCTACAACCAGTATATATACACCATTGACTTATCCTGACATTTGAGGATATTGGTGGGATGAGTGCTATTAGACATAAATGAAGGTAAAGAAGATATTAATTTGATGTTAGATCTAATGTAGCTACACATGTGCTCCATGGATGCCAGACCTTAGAAAAGTGAAGCACACTTGGGAATCCCTATTGACCCTGGGTTCTCTCTAGGCCAAAATCACAAGCCATTCCACTAAAGGCATCCAAATTTGAAAAATCCTATAAATGACATTATCTCTAGCCTCTCCTTTCGATTTCTACATCATGTTTTGTTGTTTTAAGCACAAGAATGGCCTTAGATGCCCCATACATTAGATTGGTCCATATGGTTTTTCAATATTCGTCAATAACACTTTTTCTAGGATACTATTCAAAGTGAATCTTTATGTCACATGCTTAGAAAAATAAATAAAATAACCCTTAAATTAATTTCTTCCTAAGTTTCCCTAGCATAAGAATATATACTTCTGAGTATTAACAAAGTCAACATAATCAATAACTGAGGTTCTTAAGATTATATTAACATACATTCACTGAACAAAATCTTATCAATGGTGGGAGAATTTTATGTATAGAGATTAATAATATGATGGGATGGCTTTGACATTAATCATGTAGTCCTGAGGTTCACCAATAGACTTTCTGACCAGCAAACCCTCGTTGGGGTGTACACCATAGTCTATATTTATTATAATGTTTGTTTCTATGTTATATGGGTTCTATGTATTAAATTTATCATCCTCCTTAAACATTGGGGTTCATCCCCTTTGTCCATCTTCCTAGACTTCGATCCAATGGTGACTAATCAAGTTTGTGGTTGTGGTAACTAATTCTAGCTTTGGGGCAGTTCGTCACTCTGCCAGTCAAGGTTAGGGTTTTTTGGTCTCCATGCTATTTTCAGGACAATAGGATTTGATTCCACGCTTTTCACCTTGCAAGTAACCCTCACTTATAACCTTTATATCCCATTACCTCATTGACTCTTATTCTATATTACTCCACTTAGGCACAATTACAACATAGCCACCTCTAGTCTCTGTAGGTTTCTTAGAGTTTGTAAACTGTTAAGCTCCAACAAGAAATGGAGGTTATAGGAACTGTCGCAAATAAACAAGTTAACATAATGATAATTTCTCTTTTTGATCTATTTATTTTTCCACCAGTACACTAAAAGTTAACTTGAATTGCAGGGTTGTGAGGTATCCGCTGCAGAGTTTGTCAGGATGCATAACTGAAGAGTGCTAACAACTACATTTACATATTCCTACTATTCCTCCTTGGAATTGTTAAAACCCTTATCTAATTATGGTCTCCTTGTTTTGGATTTTGGCCGTAGTTTAAATTCATGACAATCTTGTTTTCTTTACTGAGGAATTTACAGTTGGATCTATCATCAAAACCTTATTGTTATTTTCCGTCTACTCCAAGTTCTTATTTTTTCCTGACTCAAGCACTTATCTCTTTGGGAAAAACATTATGATAAGAAGTTGGGGTTCCAATTACATTGAGATTTAATTCAAATGCACTACATTTTGAAGGGTTCCTACAAAACATTTCTCCCCTACGATTTCCATAGAATTTTCTTTGTTATTCTTGCCATGGTTGGGGTTTCTCAGTCGAATTTATCTTAATTTTTATGTATTACCTGAAGTTAGGTTAAGGTTACCGTGACTATGTGTAATTTTGGCGACTTGAATGTAAACAATGGCCCATATGGCGTGGCTCGCCAGTCATTAATTATAATATTTTATTTTCCTCTTTTGTCTAGAATAAGTTGCACAACACAAAACCATTATTTTATATTTTTTTGGTCTCCCTAACTAGGATAGTTTCAATACACAAGATATTATTTCCTATTCAATGTACATGTAATTATATTATATGTGTATTAATTAGTTCCTCAGGGTTATAGAGAATCTTCCCACTTATCATGCCCAAAGAGTACCTCACCTCTCTCTTTTTAGTTTTAAATTAAATGCATTGTTTATGATGGAAATACCCTCGAGATCTCTCAATTATGTTTCTTTTACTTACGGTTTACAACTTGACTTCCTAGTGATTTGAAATAATTCAATTTACAAGTGAGTTTTAATTTTTTCCTTTTCTTACAGAATAATAGTCCAACACTTTGTTGCAAGTAGAACTTGGGTCTTGATCCAGGGTTTACTCACCATTCATAGGTCATTTTAACTAAACATTTTAGCTTTGGCTCCCAACAACCTTGACGAGTTCTAGGATTTTCTTTTTTGTTCTTAACCAAAACCTCTATCTCGTCGCTTTGTGTAAGTATTTTTTTCTTTTGAAACTAAACCAAGATTACCTTGTTTATGCATGTTTAGATATTTGTTTTTTTTCCTCTTTCACGGATTTTATTTTCTTCCTCCTATATATTTATTACTAGTTTTACATAATTAACAATCCTCTTTCTATTGAATGTAGAATATTAACAATGCAAAAGCCATACCCCACAAAATTACAGATTCATTACCCTTTCATCAATTCATATAATATACAAGTTTTTAAATTATTCTAAAGGGAACACATGCTCTAAACTAATCTGTAACACAAAATATTTATTTTAATCAATGTAAAGAGTTAAAATACATCTCACAATGTTACTTATCTAAACTATGTTTTCGCAATAAAGAAAATCAACCAGGGATACCACTCCACCCAACCACGAGACTTGCAATGACATCCAATCTTCTGCCAAGCTTTCACCTTCTAGATAGTTCAGGAAAACATATCTTTGAGTTAGCCTTTCTCTTCAACCTCAGGACCACACAGTCCAGTCCAGAGTTATATACTTAGGGACCTTCACAAGGGTCCCATTCACTCTATGTCCATCTAAAGAACACCTCAATCTGACAGTGTCCTGTCTCTCTCCATCCTCTTGCATTTTCTTTATTGTCCTTGAATTTCCATCGATATGGGTTTTTCCAATCCCTGGAAGAGAGAGAAGGATGGTAACTATTTTTCCCAACTGTCTGAAGGTTAGGAAAATAATTTTTCTTTTATTTTGTCTCTCATGTAATTTTCAAAATATGTCATTATCTATTTTCTAAATCAAGCCTATCTCTTTTTCATAGATCTCTCTAGAACCCTTTTTATTAGACCATAAGTCGTCGAGTCTTTAAAAAAAAATTAAAGATAAAAGTAAAAATATACTTCACTAAATACTTACATCCACAGGGTGATACATCTCCCCCACCCCTCCATATGAAACATCGTCCTCAATGTTTATTCCATCCCTTTGCAACCGGTCAGGGTATGCCTCCCACATAAAGTTCTCATCTTCTGAGGTGGCCTCTTCCGGGCTAAAATGCAACCATTACAGCGTAACGTGGCTAATAAATTGTGTTCGTACCATTATTTCTCTCTTCTTGAGAACACATAGAGGCTCTACTAGGAACTCTTAGTCCGGCTCGATCTACGCCATAACCAAAACTTGTTCTTAGCTCATATCCTTCAAAATACTCATCTATACATTTCAATAATAAAATTAAATTGTTAACTACACATCTTGCGAGTTAGTTACATGTCTAGGATCATATACATATTTCTTCAAAAATGAAACATGAAACAAATTATGGACCAAGATATGACTGGGTAATGCAACTCGGTATGCTACAAGCCTAATCCTTTCCAGAATCTAAAAGGCTCTGCAGTATCGAGGTGTTAATTTTGCACAATCACCCCATCGCAAGGTACTAATTTCTAGCTTAAACCGTATAAACATGATTTCATACAAGGAATTCTGTATAGGTTCTCTTCTTGTCTACATAATTTTTTTTCTTATCTTGGGAAGACTTGAAATTATATCGAACTTTATTTAATGTTTTCTGCATCTCAACTAACGTATAAGTTCGTAGCACCAATTTTTTTTAGGGTCGTTCCAATTGGCGGGTATCTTGCATCTTTTCCCATATAGCACCTCAAAAGGGCTCATTCCCAATGATTCATGATATTTATTATTATATGGAAATTTGAATACGTGGAGGTACTCTTACCACTTGGTTGGTTGTTTCATTACATACATTCTTAGCATATCCTCTACTTACTGATTAACTTGTTTAGTCGGTCCATCAGTCTAAGGATGGTATGCAGTGTTGAACTAAATTTACATACCGAGACCTATAAAAAGGGCTTTGGAAAATGCAGACATAAATTTTAC
The DNA here is from genome assembly GCA_000404065.3 of Pinus taeda. Lineage (NCBI taxonomy): Eukaryota > Viridiplantae > Streptophyta > Pinopsida > Pinales > Pinaceae > Pinus > Pinus taeda. The sequence continues at coordinate 53,126 of APFE030835751.1, read as the reverse complement.
ATCCCTATATGAAATCACCACCTTTGGTATACCATGTAACGAGAATATTTCATTCATAACTATATCTACAATTTCAATATTTTTATATGTAGATTTGACTCTTATAAAATGAGTTGTCTTACTCAGTTTTTCAACCACTACCATGACAAAATTGTGTTGTTTCTTAGATCTGGGAAAGCTTATAAAAAATTCCAACGTGATCATGTCTAACTTCTATTCTGGTATAGGTAATTCATGGGGTAATCCTACAAGATGTCGATGTTTTTCCTTAACTTATTTCCACTTCAGCCACCTAGCCTGATACTCACTAATATCCTTCCTCATGCCTGACGAAAAGTAATCCTTTTTAATTGTAGAAAATAATTGTTGATATCCAGGGTGGACAACATATGGGCTTCTGTGAAATTCATCTAACATAAATTGTTTAATGGAGGTTTCTTTAGGAACATACATTCTGCCTCTAAAGGTCAACATAGTGTCACCATTTATGCCGTTGTCAGATTGTCTTCCTAAATTTCATGCTTGATGCATATGTTTCCATAGGACTCTATATTCACGATCTTTATGTGCAACTTCTTTAATTTCTTTGGAAAAATTTAGTTCTAATTGATTGTAATAAATCTCATACACACAGTGCAATTTTCGGCTTAAGCATCAACCACATGATTTTCTTTCCCTTTAAGATGTCTTATGTAAAAAGAAAATTTGATTAGGAACGTAATCCACCTAAATTTGCATGCATTTAAGTTAGGTTTTTTAAAAAATCTCGTTAACATACTCTGATCAGACATTAGGAGAAATTTCTTCCCTTATAAATAATATCGTCGTACCTTTAAGGCATGAACTACAACCATGAGTTCTAGTTCATAAGTGGAATATTATTTTTTGTGACCTTTTAACTTGCATGATTAATAAGCTATCATTTTACTTTCTTCAATCAAAACTCCTCCAAAACCTTCTTTACAGATGTCTATACAAACAATAAATTCCTTCTCTAATAGAGGGGCTGTGGTTAATAAATGTTTCAAATGTTCAGAGCACTATTAACATTCTCTTTTCCACTTAAAACCATTTCCTTTATTTTGCATGGAAATTATGGGATAAGAAACTCGAGAGAACCCTTCTATAAAATGACAGTAGTGACTGACCAAATCCTATAATTTAGGGGCACGCCACTCCATTCTAGTCTTGATTTTCTCACGATGCACAACTATGCCCTCGAAATATATTATGTGTCCCAAGTATTGAATTTGATATTTGTAAAGATCACACTTACTAAGTTTAGCATAGAGCTTGTTTTCACACAATGTTTGCAATACTATTCTCACATGTGTTTCATGTTCCTCCAAATTTATGGAATATATCAAAATATCATCAATGAAACTCAAAACAAACTTGTCTAAGTAAGGTTGGAATATACTATTCAGAAGCCCTATAAATGTGGCTGGGGAACTCATAAGCCTAAATGGAAGCATCACAAACTCATAGTGACCATAATGGATTCTTAAAAATGTCTTCTTCCTTTATTCAAATTTGATGATATGTTGAGTGTAAATATATTTTTGAGAATACACTAGAACCATTAACTTTGTCAAATAGGTCATTTATTCTTGGAACAGGATACTTATTTTTAATGGTAAGTATATTCAATTGTCTATAATAAATATATAAATGCAGTGTGCCATCCTTTTTCCTTACAAACAATACATGAGATACTCAAGGCGACACACTTGGGAGGATGTAACCCTTATCCAAGAGCTCTTGTAATTACATTTTGAAATATATCAACTCAAATATACTCATACAATATGGAGTTCTGGATACAAGGGTGTCTCTTGGAACCAAATTGATAGTAAAACCAATGCCTCGCATAGGTGGAAATCCTAGTATCTCTTCCAAAAATATGCCAATAAATTCTTGTATAACAGGCAAGCTTTCCATAGAGATGGTCTTATCGTTAGAGTTAGTATATCCTACTTGCAGAACATAAATTTGGCAACATTTTTGAATACATTTCCCTAGATAGTTAGTAGTCATCGATCACAACTTGATAGCTTTCTTCAACCCCCGAAACCCTTGTTTACTACCTTCGTCAGTAATGAAGCCAATATTCTTATTCTTACAGTTCACGAAGGACCAATGCTTCTCTAGCCAGTCCAATCTAATCAAGGTATTGTAGGATCCTAAGGATAACATGTTTAAATTCACTCTAATATTTTGCCCTGCTATTTCAGTAGGGAAGTTTTTTGCCTTAGTCGTCACCCTTCTTCTGGCTCTAGTAGCCAATTGTATTGACCAGGGATTTTTAAATTTGACCATATACAAGTGAAATAGTTCTACTATTTTCATACTAACATAATTGAGGCTTGCACCTAGATCAATTAAAATGCAAAAAAAATTCATTAACTAATTTACCTTCAAATTCTATCATTCTGGGTTTATATTCTACCTGATTGTCATCCAAAGATGCATCAACTCTTCGTATGTTCTTTGGCACATGTCCCATGGTCAAAGCTTCATGAATGTTAGTAGCTTGATCTATGCAGACATGATGATGACAGTTCTTGTAGTAATGGGGCTCTCCACATCCCCAAGATTGCAAAGGGGTTTTTTTCTCTTGACCAAATTTTGGTTTACTTGCTACTTCATTCTTTTTGTTGTCAGCCTGTGCCAAAAATTTTTGCTCAAGTTTTTCCAAAATATGGATCATTACTTTTGATGCATATTTTTCCCACCAATTGTCCTTGTATTTTTAATATTCAAAAAAAAAATCTATACCTTTTTATTTATCCCACTTCTATCACCTTCTCTTTTTTGGTTCATTTGCTAGTAGAAAATATGAGCCTTTCAAATGGCCTTATCCATTGTCTTTGGATTATCAAATTCTAGTTTCTCCCTCATAAAGATAGATAAACAACAAGTGAAATAGTAACTGTTTTCTTTCTCCTCCCGAATATATTGAATGTAGCTTATTAAGGACATGAAATTGGTCACAAATTCATCCATAGTCATCTAACCCAACCTCAAGTCATGAAACTCTTTTTATTTTTCATCATAAAATCTTTTAGTCAGGTACTTATCCTTGAAATGTTTTTGTAAGTAGCCCCAAGTGATTTCTTATTTTTCAAATCCATGGACATTATTAATTTCTTCCTAACGTGAAGTTGTTTTACGTTGTAACTGGTAAATTTCCAATTTCACCTTCAAAATATTATCATATTGATAGGTCTGAAAATACTTATTCATGTTCATCACCCATGCCTCAACTGCCTCCTCGGCCTCTCCATCAAAGACCAGGGGTTTGATCTTCTTGAATTCTCCTTGAAGTTATACTTTCTACCTTTTGATTCCTTTCTAACTCGAAATATTATGAGACCTTCCTTAGTCATTATTCCACCATCCTTTAGTTTCAACATTATTTTCCCTCTTTCAAAATGCTTCCTTCCTAGATCCATTGCTAAGACTCGGTTCTAGCTGTCATTGATTTTGCCTGTTTGACAAGCTTTTCATAATTATGTCTTTATCTTGCCTAAGTTGTTCATCATCAACTATTAGATTAACCATTTCAACTCTCAAATTCTAAACTATTACCGATAAAGCTACATTAGGTTGATGAGACTCCTCACTTAAATGTATCCACATTCCAGGATTAGCTTCAACATAGGGTGCATCTATCCTTGTCGGAGGTCTAACTCCTCTCCTCATATGTTTTCTAGCTTTGTGAAAATTAACATATTGGTTATTCTTGGTGTCCTGAGTTGGCCATAGTGTTTAAACCTAGGCTGTGATACCACTTGTCATGTGCTTAGCACAATTAAAATTGTTTTCGTTAAATTCATTTCTTCTAAAGTCACCCTAGCATAAGAATATTTACTTCTGAGTATTAAGAAAGTCAACATAATTAATAATATATGGTTTTATGTTTATATTATCATGGGGAGGATATTTTTATATATAGAGATCAATAATATGATGGGGATGGATTTGACATTAATCATGTTCTCCCCAGATTCCACATCAGAAGTTCTGACTTGCCAACCCTCCTTTGAGTATATACCATAGTCTGCATTGAATATAATGTGATTTCCTATGTTATACGAGTTCTAAGTATAAAATTTATCATCCTTATCAGACACTCGGGTTCATCCCCTTTTTTCATATGCCCAAACTTCAATCCAATGTTGACTAATCGAGTGTATGGTGGTGGTAAGCAATTCATCCCTGCCCACCCCCCCCCCCAACTGCCCCCCACGCCCTGCCAAGATGGTTGTGGTAAAAAAAAATTCTCTCTTATATCAAATCCTCGGTTTCCTTAAGTTGCTATTATATTTCTATTGTCTTCTATTCTATAAATGTAAGAGCCACCCAAACAACCTTGACCTCTACTTCCCCTATGGAAATGTGCTCTTTGCCTAGTCATGGAAGAGACTTCAAAGACTAGGGATAAATGAAAGAGAAAATATGTCGGAGGATAAACCCACAAACCCAAAATTATAGGTAAAAAATGATGTAAATGATGGGGTCGTTTTCGAGCTTCTCCTCTTGAGCAAAGTATGAATCTAAGAAGCAATCTAAAACATAGGAATAAAATGTTTGTTTTTAGTTACATATAAAATGGCTAATCAAGAGAAGGAAGAGAAAGTGTCTCTATTATAGAGATGGGGAACTAAGAAGCCTAGAGTTCATTATTGTAAGAATATAGATGGACATCATAAACTTCTGGGAGAATTCCAATCCAGGCTATCAATATCAAAGAAATGTTAACAATATTGTCCTTGGCCACTTATACAATGATTACCATTAATTCATGATGAGAATTAAAATATATGTTCATTCTAAGACTGAAACAGGAGGAGATGTGGCATGCCTCCTCGATTTAAGCATTGAGTGATGGCTATGTTGTCCCTGCCTCCCTTCCTATCTTGCTCTTGCTCACACCATATCAAGAAAGTTTAAGATATTATTAATTATTTTTTTAAGGTGAAATCTGTTAACTAAGAAAACATATAATTACATCAACAATATTTAATAGTCAAACCAATCTCTTACATCAGAGACTATACCACAATGAAATCTATACCCTTTAAAGGGATATGATATACCAATGCAAACTAAAATTATTGATAGACAACTAGCCTATGATAGAAAATTGGCTTATTTGGACATACTTATAAATACTACAAAAGGAAAATTATTAACTTGTTCTATCACATAGTTAGGGGATCTGTTGAGAGTCTGAACAACCTATAGGAATAGGCTCCACTAAGATGGATTAAGATCTAGTAGCCATTGGTAGGATGTTGAGGTGTGGTTTAATCCCTGTAAGCTTATGGTGTATTTGTTCCAATCTCTAGTAATAATGTTTCATGTGGTCATGCATATGGTCCAAGGTTTGCATGAGGTCCCTTTTAGAAAAATGTTTGTCTATTAGTGTGCAAGCCAAGAGGAATTTTAGTTGGAAATATAAGTCAACCACTTGAAAATATTGATTGGATTTGTTGTGTGTATTCCTTGTATTTTGGATCCACTCTAGTATTCTTCCAACAACTCAGAGTTTGGTATGGAATTTCTTCCTCTAGTCCGTTGGGCACAATCCAACAAACTCTCCTATATACTCCCAATTATGTCAAGTTCCTAGTCCCTATCAACACAATTATTTTTATCACTTTGCGCACAAATATTCCCTTTGAGCTTAACCTAGAACAATGTAATCGAAGCCTCTCATGATTCATGTGACGATAGCAAATCATGGTCATAAAATGCATCCAACACACACTGACCTATGAAATTCATTTCTTCAATCAATATAAGGGATCCTCCACAACAACATATCTCCCTTGTCTCCTACTCTATTTAGAAACCTATAACTGGCATGACCATACCAAGGTCATTCCACCAATTTCCCACTTTAACAAACCACCCAATAAACCATAGATCCTGTGTAACACCCAATTTCACATTATATATTTTCCATTCCCTAAGCAACAAGATAGGACCTTGCTAAATAACACATTGTAAACTTGTTTTGATTTAGTAAGACATAAACATTAGAAGTATAATAACCAATTCTACAAAAAGAGTTGACCAAGACAAATAATATTCCTTGAAATAATTGGAAAAAGAACAAATAACATAAACGCATAACAAAGAATTTCCAAATATTCAAATGAAAGTTACCTGGAATGAAGGAATGTCGGCTAACTTTTTATTGTCCCTCAACCATTGGCTCATGTTTCTTGAATTCTTCACTTTCAAATTAGGTATTATGGTAGCCTTCCCAACCTTTGATAGCTTGATATTTCAGATTACAATCCTCCCATCTCCCTTCCTTCCTCACATAGAAATAATAAACAAAAAGTGGCTTTTCTCTATGACAAAATTATCAAATCTTTCCATCGCTCTTCCCTAGGAATTCCTTACGCCATCCTTCACTAGATATTCATTGTATATTAATTACATTGTTTCGTAAAATATGAACTCCATGATCTACAATAACTTGGTGATGTTGGAAATTAGGCTCAACCTCCTCAAATGCTCAAAGCCCACCTCCATAACTAGTTGTTTTCCCTTCATCATTTGCAAGGTTGGTGAGTTTCAACGTTGAGAGTGTATTATAACATTTGTAGGAAGACTCCTTCTTATTGCTGAGGTGGTGTTGTGGAAACTATGTAGCGACACCCTCACTCTCTCTTTTTTCTTTTTTCTTTTTTTTTTGGGGTAGATAAGCACCCACGGGAGATTTGAACCAGTGAATTATTGCAAGGAATGCCTTAATAGTGCACCCATTCACCATCAATCCAAAACCTCGTGGACAAAGCTTACATGAAATCCTATTGAGGTTTAACCTCACTCTCACTATACTAGTCACTCCATTTAAAGAGTTTAATTTACTATTATTATATTTCCTTAGTTATATATATGTTTATAAAATTGTAATTTTCCATTATTAATTGTTTTTTTATTAAATAAATATTTGTTTGGAATAAATAAATAAAAGAAAAAAATATCTTAATATATTTTGCAAATCTCAATGGAGTCAATATCTATATTATATTGAAAAAATTATTATATTTTAAATATTTAGTAAAAATAAAAAAAAAAGTAAATTTAAAAAATTTATCAATAAGCATAATCTTCCACAAATAATTAAATTAATTCATATAAATATTAGATGATAAGGGGAATTATTTAGATATTTTATTTATTTTATTTTTATATTTAAAAAAATAATTTAAAATGTTCCGTAGTCACTGCTATGTTTACTTAAAAGAATATATTTTTGAGATTGTTTTTGAAATGCTATTTATAAGTGTTGCGGTCGCTATTTATTTTTCCAATTAAATATAAACATAGTAGAGTATAATTTAGTGTCGACTAATCCTATAATTGCGATGAATAGAATCCGCATATCATATGAAATGCATTAAAATATATATATATTATATGATATATATATATATTATATATATATATATATGATTAACTAAATTTTATATAATTTTCATTCTTAATATACTAAAGGACAGACTATCATAGATTCACCTTTATTCGATAATCTATTAGGATAGCGAAGCTCATAAATAAATAAATATCATATACTAAGAATATATTTACTATAATATTACTATCCTATTAATATTCATTCAAAACAACTAAAAAGTATATTAAATTATATTTATTTTAAATTTATTAACATTTAATAATTTAAAAAATATTTCAATTAATTGAATAAATATATACTTTTATTGATTGGATCATTTCCTGACTATTTCCCATTTAAAATAATTAACTGTATTTTCAATTTTATTTATTTTTAAATCCATTTTTCATATTTTTTTACCAAAGGTTTGATAAGCATATTTAGTAACTTATCATGCACGTTTTTGCTTCAGCTAGTGCACTTAGAATAACAAGTTAATCATGTAATTCAATCATAAGAACACATAAACTGACCATTCATTAGAGTGTTTAATTAATGAGTTTTGATCCTTCTTAACGTGTATTAGTTGCTTTTCTTAATTTATTTTTATATTTTATATTTAAGCTTTTAGGTTTTCCAAATATCTGGAGTCAAATTTTGATTATCCGCAATTATTTTGTGTAATATTTTCTTCTCAATTATTTTGTGCAATATTTTCTTCTCTCTATTTTTTTTTTTATAAAAGTTGAGGTTTCGTCAGAGGGTTATACTCTTCCAAAAGGGCACGGTATACAGTAGCCATTTTAATTAAGGACGGGAAGCGTCTAAGCGGCGATAAAGTGCTTTAACATTAAAAAAATGTGTTTAGAGGAATAGGAAGGTTATATATTGAAAATTAATATAACAAAAAGCAGAAATAAACACATTCAACCAAATTATATTTGGATAAGTCATGTATAGAAAAAGAATTGACATATGACCACTTGGCTCTTGGTTAAAGAAAGTTCCTCGTTTCTATTTAAAATTTCCCTTCACATACTTTTGAATTTTATTTTTACCTATCATTTATGTATTATAGTTGTTTTTGTATTTTTTATTTTGAGTATAATTTTTTTTGTTTTCTAAATTTTTTAATTAAAGAATCACCATAAAATATATGTTTATGCTGTATATTATTTTAAAAATATCAAATAAGTTATTTTTTATCATAAAAGGTTAGTTTTTTATTTTATATTTAATTTTCTGAATTTTGAAGAGCTTTTTTGTCCTTTTTTTCCCTAAGACAAGAATATTCTCTTACTTATATTTAGAGGAAAACAATTAGATGCACAAAGAGAAGATTATTTTAATTAAATAATAACAAAAAATAAATTAAAATTATGATTTAATTATGATTATTAAATAATCATCTTTATCTTATTGGATCATATACTATGACTTTAAAACATACTTTCATGCATATGCAACGTCTTAATTTTTATGAATAAATATCACTTAGAAATAAACAAATTCAAATTAAAAATAATTTACTATGATTTTAAAGCATAACTAAAATTTTGTGAATAAACGTAGCTTTATAAATAAATAAATTTAAATTATGAGTGTGATTTTTTTTGAGGTAATTAATGAGACACACTAGAAAGACTCATTGTCTAATACGAGCCTCACTTATAAGACCTCAATTATAAGACGAGAGAGGCTAATTATTTCAATTAATTAAATGATAACAAAAATTAAAAAAATATAATTATGAATAATCATCTTTATCTTATTAGATTATTTACTGTGATTTTAAAGCATGCCTACAGTGTTACACAACTATTAAATTTTTATTAATAAATAAGTAAATTCAAATTAAAACTAAATTACTATGATTTTAAAGCATACTTCCAATCTTACAAAACAATTAGAATTTATGGATAAACATTTGTTTAGAAATAAATAAATTCAAATTAAATCACAAGTACAATTTACAGTGCACACAACTATTATTTTTTTATTAATAAATAAGTAATTCAAATTAAAACTATATTACTATGCTTTTAAAGCATACTTCCACTCTTACACAACCATTAAAATTTATGGATAAACATGCCTTTAGAGATAAATAACTTCAAATTAACTCATAAGTACAATTTATAGTGCTCTCGGAGAGGCTTCCTCTCCTTTGGCTACAACTTTCTCATTGAACAACTTGGTAGCTTCATAATCATGAACAATCTACATACATGAAATAAAATTCATTAATATCAATTCAAATCAAAAGAAATGAATTCTAGAGAAAAACAAATCTCTCTTATAGAAAATATAAGCTAGCTGAAAAGATTAAAACTTACAACCTTTGCATGAGGTGGGTGTGTTGTGTTTGACGAGATTCATATATAGAAATGGATTACACTACTCTTAAGTTTTGTAATGGATTAAGGAATCACAACAGTTCTTGGAGTCTCAACTAGATAGCCTCTTGTGCAACAATGAGCTATGTAAGAAATGAAATTCTCCAGTATTAATTATGGAAAAATTATTATTAAAACTACTTTCTATTTTATAGAAAAATCAAAAATTTTTATTACTTTATGGAAATTGGATATATATATCTATATAGGTATATTTTAAATATACTTGCCAAAATGTGAGATGCTAGTTAAAATAGTAAAATATGTTGACCACTTATCTATATTAATTGGTTGTTTATTTAACATTTATTTTTAAAAAATATATTTTTCCATGTCATTAAATTTTGAAAGCTTAATTTTATAAAATTTGAACTCTAAAGTTATAATGATAAAACAAGAGAAAACAAAAATTTCTAACTATACAAAACTTAGATGCAACACTAGAGAATAAATTAAACTCACAAATTATAGGAATCTTTTGAATAATTGTTTAACAAACAAATTAAAAGAATCTTTTGAATGATTGTTTAACAATATTGAGCATGATTTCGCGAGGGAGGCCTGTTAGGGTTTCAGGTGCGAGTAAAATTCAATAGTTTGTTGTAGGCTATATCATAAGTATCCATAACATTTAGGCTTGTAGGCCATGGAACAAGATGAAGACATATGGGTAATGCAATGAATGGCTCTTAATGGGTAACAGGTAGTGGCCAGGGATCATCTTCGTGGGGTGCAGAAGCAGAATAAGTGACAACAATTGGAGCTCAATGGAAAGAAAAACATTTGGATGGCAGTTACCAAAATCCCCCAAAACCTAAATTTGTGATTCCCAATAATCCATGGGAGAAAACTCATCAATTTATGAAAGACCATGCTAAAATTAGTTGATACCAAATGGAACATGAAAGAACTGATGGAGCTTAGATTACGCACAAAGGGTTTCTTCATGATTATATTTGCAGATCTCATGGATCAATTTTTTTTTTTGAAAACGGGCATTACTTAATGAACAATGTGGGGTTATTCATCCATTTTTGTGAGGAATGCTATAATCCAAATCAGGAGAAATTCTTGGCGGCCCTAATTTGGGTTTGCCTATTCTTGCTACGGGAATACTTCGAGGAGCTGAAATCTTAGAAGGTATTATTAATGTCATAGGCAAATTTGTGAAGGTCTCGAAAATCATTTGTGAAGGTCTCCAAAATCATGAAGTGGTGCCATGCAGCATATGCCCAGATCTGCGTCCATGTGAATATCTCTCAGCTAGTCTTGGAGTCAATCGACCTGGAATATCTTGACACCATATGACACCAACCTCTATACTATGAGAACATGCATTTTAAATGTGCTCTATGCCACTATCGTGGGCATATCTTTCAGGATTTCCCACTCATAATAGACGAGGAGCAAAGGAACATGACGTCAAAGGATGAGGAGGGTTTCCAGACCATAGGATGAGAAGAGGTAGATTTTCTAGGAATCAACAGAAACAACAAGGTAATCCGAAGACCCTACGTGCTACCACACCATCAACAAAAAATGAAACTCGAAAGAGAAAAACACAACCAATGGATCATAACCCCTTTGCAATTTTGGGGGAAGTAGACCATAATGGGGAGATCAAGAACCGGGAATATTGAGTGGCACTATAAGTAATGGATGTGGGTCAACAAAAAAAATAAAGGATGAGAAGATATGAACCCAATGAATAATTCACTAGAAGGTCCAGAAGAAGAATATGAACTCAAGGAAGACTTAATCCACACTAAGAAGATTCTAGAGGTGGAAAAAAAACATAACAAGCTAGGTGTAGTTGAAAAAAAATTGCTAGAATTTTTCTTAGTCCAGCTAAAGGTAGATTTCAAAGGCATACTATCCAACTAGTTGGTCCAATTTCCTAATCTATTTGGATAATGGTGTGCTAAATTATCAAAGTTGAATGGGGACCTAAAGGCAATTATCCTAACCAAAGATAGTATACAAGAGAACCTTTCACAAACAAAACTTCTAACAATTGAGAAAGGGAAAAAGGGAAGGAAAACTTTCAAGGAATTATGAAGGAATAAGGGGAATTCTTGTTAAAATCTAGCTGTATGAGTTAGCTCATACAGTGCTTTCCTAAAATCCCTTATCTTACCCAATGAAAATTGTCTCATGGAATATTATTGGTTTAAATAGTTGAAGTAATATTTGCTATCTAAAATCGAAAATAAACAAGGAAATACCAAAATTTATTATGTTGCAGGAAACCAAATTATTAGGTGATAAGTTGGGAGGACTAATGAAAAAATGTTGGAAAGGAAGTGTAACAATGTCTTTGTATGCCCAGGGAACTACATCAGGCCTTTCATTATTTTGGAACCCAAATCAAGTTAATTTTTACCGTTGGACAAGAATGTCCCATAACTTGAAAAGTTCATTTAGATGCACAGGATTAGATGCATGGACTAGCTTGATGATGATCTATGATCCCTTGATCCCAATCCAGAAAGAAAACAATTTGAGAGATCTAAAATTGACTTTTATGTCCATCCTAGATGAGTGCTAGATTATGTGGGGAGACTTCAACATGATCCAAAACTTATAGGAGAAATGATAAGTGGTGGGAAAAATAGACCCCATTTCAGTCTCGTTCAATGACATCATCCAAGATCTAAAGTTGATGAAAATAGAAAAGTGCAATTGTGTGCATATTAAGAGAAACCTAAGAGGAGGCTGACAATAAATATCTATTAGACTAGATTGTTTCCTAATCTCATAGGAAGTCCTACTTCACGATGTATTTATGAAAGAAACGATCCTCCTAAGCCTGTTATATGATCACTAAACCAGTCAGATAGAGATCAATATGAAGAAAATGCTCGATAGCATGCTTTTCCAATTTGAATAATTTGGCTTCGACATCCCGCGTTTGTAGAAAAATTGGAGCACTGGTGGAAGTAGATTGTGGTCCCAACAAGAACCATAACACAAATTTTTAAATGAAATTTGAATGAAATGGAGCTCAAAATTAAAACTCAGGACAAACAATAGTTTGGAGACATCCCCATGGAGAAAAAGAAATTAGAGGACAAAATGGAAGCCATACAAGGCTATATCATCAAAGAGGTATGATTAAATGTACTAGCAGAAGAAGAAGGTTGGTTTATCAAAGAACATCAAAAGAAAAAGGAGGTGCTATGGAGGTAAAATTCCCACATCCAATGGTAGAAGGAAGGGGAATAAAATGCTAGATTCTTCTAATAATCCATTATTCGACATAGACAACATAATAGGATATTCTCAGTAACTTCCAACCGTAGATTGAGGGTGGTGAATCATCAGGACATGGAAGAGGATTTAACTTACCACTTTTCCAACCTTATATCTAAAGGGGATGAGGATCATATGGAAGCTATTGATCATGTGAAAACTCATATTCCAAGAATGATACTAGAAGAACAAAATGCAACATTAATGAGAGAGATATCATATGAGGAAGTGGAGATGGTGGTTAAAGAAATGCCAAATAACAAATCTCTAGGACTAGTTGAATGCAACCAATATTTTTTCAAATCTTGTTGGGACTTCCTCAAGGAAGTGAGACTCACCATGGTGGAGGAATCTATAAGAAGGAAGAAAATGTGGTCAGGGTTAAATGCGACATGCTTTTCCATGATCGCTAAAGAAAATGCGACAATTGATCCCATCTGGTTTATGCTAATTGTGCTATGAAATCTAATCTATAATATTATATCATCATTCACAGTCAAAAGGATGAAACCCATGTTGCATCACATCATCAATCTAGAATTATCTAGTATATATAGAAGGTTTCCAAATATTAGATGGGATCATTTTTCCACACGAGATCATTCATTCCCTAAAAATTTACAAGAAACAAGGAATGTTGGTAAAACTTGATCCATTAAAAACTTATGACCGCTTGAGCTAGACCTTCTTTATGCAAATAATGTAGCCTTTGACTTTTCTAAAGATTGGATCCATTTGATTAACTCGTTGATCTCTAAACACATCTTCACCATTCTACTTAATGGATCTCCCTCACATCCTTTTTGCCCTTCTAGAGGCTTATTTCAAGGCAACCCAATATCCCCTTTCTTGTTCATCACAACAGTGGAAGGCCTGGGTTGTTGGATCCATGCAACAACAATGAAATAAAAGGTTTGAAAGTCCTAGGCTGAGAGGTCTAAATTACCCACCAATAGTTTTTGGATGATAACCTTCTTTTTTGGCAACTGTCAGCCCACAAAAACTGTGGCCTATGAAATTTTATGTAAGAGTTCCATGAAGGGTTAGGTATGTTGCTCAATAAAGAGAAAATTAGGATGTATTTTTTTTTATCACTCCAAATCCTATTCAATAAGATATAGTTCAAATGATGGGATTTGTCATCAACATGCTTTTGACGAAATACTTAGAGGTCCCTTTAGCGGCCAATCCCCTAAGGATTTCATGCTAGAAGGAAATGTGCAGGATACTTATAAAGAGATTATCCAGTTGGAATTTTGGGGATTGAATATGGCAGGTCAGACTACTCTATTGAAAGTAGTTATATCATTAATGCCCACTTCTCCTAGGAAATAAATGATGGGACCTTAACATACTTCTCGGATGACTCATGGAAAAATATTCCAAAACTAGAGAGGAATGTTGACATTTTCTTAATCAAAGCTTAGTTGAGGGCTTGTAACGAAAAATAGTTTTATATTATATTAAATACATCACACCCTAAGATGATTGGAGAAGATGGAAGACATGAGAAGGATATTAAATATACAACTAGTTACATACATTGTGTTTTACTTTTCCATTTTTTAGTATTTTAAATTATAATTTATGATTGTAATACCAATAGTATAATAGCTCATATGATTTTTCTGCATATTATGATTTTCAATATCAACTATTATTTACTTTGTGGTTCGTTCTCCCATCGTTTTTTTCTATTAACATTGGTGAGGAATTATTTATTTTAGGTTTTCTTATCTATATATTTAAGAAGTGCTTCAACCCTCTGTTTATGAGAAAATCTAACTCCAAATTAATAAGTTTAGATGTTATTTTATATTGTTTGTAGTTATCTTTCACTAGGTTAATTTATTTTCAATTCAATGATTTAGGATGTTGTTTCTTACTATTGGTCCTCGTGTACAACCTTTGCCTCATTTTTTCTATGTCTCTCCCTGAGAGAGAACTCAGGTGTATTTCTCATGTATTTCTCCCTCTCTGGAATTTACCCCCAATTAAAAATTGGGTTATATGTTAATTTCCTCTATATAGTTGGTAAGCCTAAAGGATTTGTTCCCTTTCTTGGCAATGTTATCATTTAAGCATGAATAGAATTGTTTCAAAAACCATAAAATGCCCCTCTCACTATTGAAATCACTTCAAAATTAACAATAATCTTAACCTCTGTTTTTTGATTTTTACATAATTTTTACATTTAATATGTTTGATATGAAATCAAATGCTCAATAAGTGTAACTTAACTAGGTAATATAATGCTTGTCATTATGGTCCTATGACCTTTCCTTATAAAGAGTATTATGATATTTTGATCCCTTAATATTCGATTGCATGCATAATTAAGCTTTTCCTAAAATGTATGATGAAAGGTTTATAACACAAGATTAACTTATCAATTTTCTATAATTTCATTTTTCCTTTAATCATTATACTCCCTATATATCATGTTCTATTAGAAGATGAATAAACTACATGTATATCATATTTAATTAGTAGTATTTGTATTTTAATGATCTACCTTATTATATGAGAATAGGGTAATCACTATTTATACCTATACAAATTTTTTGTAACATGATTGTCTTGCATGTTGTACATTGGTTCAAATCTATATCATTATTCATAATAATCTCCTCCATAGCCACTAAATGCACTTACCTTGCTTTCTAGGCTCTTTTGAAAGTAATAAGAGAACCCACTAGTTAGTGCTTACATATTTTCATAGATAAACCACTATCTTTTGTTTAAATCAATCCTAACAACAAAGCATATAATCCTTTTAAAATACAACCAATACTTGCCTTATTTAGCTAAAAATGACTCCCTTAAAAATACTATAAGAGAAGGCATGTTCCTCCCAACCAACGAGTTGCACTCCAAGGAGCTCCCCCAAGCTCAGACTTCTTTCTTTAGCCTTACTTGTATCAACGGTTTGAAAAATATTTCCATTTAGTGGTATACATTGTTTTCTTCCCAATATATTTTTCCTAATAGAATCCTACTTTTAAGGTCTACCTCCTTTTGACTTTACCAGTTCTTTTATTCTTTTTCCAAAATAGCAAAAAACATTTCATTTATACCTTATGAGAATGTTTTTCTCTCTAGTTGTTCTTATTCTTATTTTCTTACCCAACTTAAAATTTCTCCCTAGCTAAGGTTATCTTTCCACTCAACATAACATCTCTCTCTAGTTAATTTGTTTCCCAGTGGAAATGTTTCTCATGGGCTTTTTCAAGAATTTTGTAAGATTCCAACTATGAGCTTTGTTACTTTATGCTTTTCCGTATAGCACTTGGACTTAACCATTTTGACAATTTCTTGGTTAAAAAGGAGTCTGAAATACTCACACGTTATTTATTTTATCAATTGTAAGAGAAAGAAATTATTCTTTTACTATAAAATTTGTTTAGATAAATCAATATGCTTAAGTCTTGGCCCCGCATCCAACATTTCCATAATATTTAGAAGTAAATATAAATAATAATGTTTTTAAAAGAAATTGCAATAAGAATATCACAAGATGGTTAATTTTAAAGATCGATCACTGCAAATAATAATATAACCTTCAACATTTAATGTTGGAAGACTAACATGTATTGTATTTAGCAACATTTGTGCAAGATGAGTATGCTCTACCATCATGGGGGAAATTGGAATACACTGAGAATTTCATAAGTGCAATGAAGAAAGGAAAGATAATTCCAATATAATTAACTAAATATTAAATCAAAATATGAGATAAATGACTTCTATAAATGTGATAAATTTAAATAAGATCCGCTTTGAACATAGGATATCATGCCAGAGGTGGTAAAAAATTATTGTTGCAAGATTAAAGTATTTGTGCTTTGTTTGTATATGTAATATTCAAGCCTTAATCTTAAAATATATTTTTATAACTTGTAGAGAAATGGATCCTATGTTGTTGATATATGTTGCATCCAACCTTTCAGTTACCGACACAAATATCCATATGCACACTCAAAATGATTAAAAAAATATGTTCCATACATGTATGTAATTTTCTTCCATACATAACTAGTAACGAAATGAAATGATTAGTTGTCTAGAAATGAAAAGATTATGTAAATCGTTTAATCCTGAAACAACTATGTAAATCAAATCAATGAACAAGTAGAAAGAATGAGTGAGAACGAAAACATTTTGGGCAAACACAAAATTCAGTATACCCTTTTCACGTGTAAAATCCATATAACAAGAAAAGAGTGAAAAACATAAAATTATGGTGAGAAATAAATCTCAACCAACCAATTTTGTACATGACTATAAATTCCTTCATTCTTTGATCTCACCATCCACTTAACAAAAAGTTAAAAATATTGAAGGAATATTATGAAATATACCACACCTACCAATGTACTGTACTTATATAGCGTTGTATTTTAATTAAAATACATCACCTCTATAATTATCTATGTGTATATGAGTGGTTGTGAAGTCAGTAATCATAGATATTCTATACTATATTCATTGCATAATCATCGATATGGTGAGTTGTTCTATTCAACAAGTCAGTGTGCATAGCAATGTTCTTGCAACGATTTATTTGTTAATAAGTCATGGCCCCATCCTTACACTTTGAAGGCAAATCTAGTGTATTGAAATCCTTTTTAATAACATGCCACTATTTGCTAGTAAATGTGAAGTCCCCATGCATACAAGTAGTAGAATTCGGTGATTATGCAAAAATTTATGTCATGGTGGTGTCACTTTCAAAGGTTAAAAATGATCTTACAAATGTACTATGTTTTCTATTATAAGTTGGATATATATATCATGCAAGAAGATTTGATATATAAATGTTGTGATATAATAGCTTATTAAATATTTTTAACTTGTTAGTTTCATAGAAATTTTGACCCTTTTTGGGTTTGATTAGATGGTTTTAATTTTTTTAAATTATAATTTATTATAATTTTTATTATATTTATGGATTGAATATATAAGATTTAAGATTTAAATTTTTTTTTTTTTGTTTTTATTAGATAACTTAATTTTTACATATATAAAGATTTTAAAATGTATTTAAATTATGAGGGATATAACCTAAGTTAAAATATTAACTTCATTTATATTTTTTTCTTTAAATATGCAATTTACTTATTCTATTATTTAAATTTTCCTTATTCGATTATTTAACTAAGTTACCTTGCCTATTATTCACTAAATTTATAATTTACAATTATTATGTTAATAAGAATACCTATTTCGAAATAGGCTTGCATATTTTTTTTTTATTATTAAATGGATAGAGAAGATTGGATCTTAACGAAATATTCCTCTTCATATGAGCACATTAATCATTGTTATTTCTCTAAAACCTATCATCTTCCATGTTACAACAAAATTTAATAATCTTATTAGTCCTTGTAGCCTGCGGCATGCGACTATAGTAATTAGTTTTAGATTTTAACATTAGTTAGTGTTCATTTTAAGATAAAGTTTTTTATCTGTCTTCATGAAATACGGTTGCTCGACGAATCACAATGACGCAATGATTTGATAGACCAATCAAATAGTTTGATGACCTTATTTGGCCTCTTCCTGAGGCAAATAGGCTAGATAGGCTATCTTGTTCATATAATTTTTGGAATTCGTAAGTTTTTGGAATTTGTATTTTCAAAGCCAAAACTAATGCTAGAATTAGTTAATAAACATTAAATGTTATTTCAAACATTTAATATTTGGTTCATAAAACATTGTCTATCAGCAGTACACATGGCACACTTGCTTTTCGTTAATACACATGCAACACCACATGGATGTGTGAATGCATTGGTGTGGTGGCGACCGTTTTCTACATGTCCGTCAGTGGAAGTCTTTGTCTTGTACGCCTATTGCAACTTGCAATCTAGGTGCCATGCTCTGCATTAACAACATTAACAACATAAAAAGAGTAACAAGATTTTAAGGACAATTTACTGGAATAATAAGACAACTTAAGGGAGGAACCAAACAACTTGTTGCAGGAAGAACCAAAAAATCGACCATTTGCATCTAAACCCGTAGAAAATTCTTTAAGTGTGGTAGAGGTAGGATAGAATTCAAGTTCTTTCTCTTCCAACCCTGCAAAATTGTTATATCCATTCCTAAATCCCCAAGTGAGCAGAGCAGTTTTTGTAGGCATAGCTATGCCTTCAACCGATATGTAAGGTATGAAGGCCCAAATCCTGAACGAAAAGTGGTTATTGGTAAACCATATAAAATCATGTAAACTATAAAAAAAACAATTTAAAATTTGTACATGCTCATGCGGTTGCCAATCTACATGAATCATAGTCCCAAATGCCCCTTTTCCATTCTCCAGGATGCCGTGATATTTCTTCATGATGCCTACGAGAGAATGGGGACACAAATGTGTTGCAATTACAAGCTGGTTGACTATGCAATTGGCAAGGAAATGGAAGTGGATTGCTTGCTCCTTATATACCCAGCAGGACTAATAGAGCACTGGTTGAATGAGTGGGATGGGCTCTAAATGGCATGATAAAGCATCTATCTATGACCCAGAGTCCCCTTCCTTCAGTAATAGGATGACAAAAACATGTATTTGTTCCTCAAAGTTCTACCAGTGCCAATAATTACCAAGAGATAACCAGTAGTTCCAGCCGATAGCCCATCATCGATAGTTGGTCCTTCATATGGTCTCTATAGCCCCATTACCAGCCGATCAACCGATGGCCAATGGTCGAGCATCGCAAGAAAGAAAGCAAGTCATATTTGGGGATTCTATTCATATTTGAGGATTCAATAACACAACTATTACAGAAAAAACGCCTGACTTGAGGTTCCCCTTCCACTAGAGATTTTGTAAGTCATTCAATGCTGGATATTTCTAACCTTAATGCACAAGTCAATGTTTAGGATAGGAAAGCACTTCATGGAGTTACTGCTACCCTAGATATTGAGAAATAAAATGTATACAAAATCCTACAAGATATTATGCATTTTTTGATAGATACATATCGCTAGATACTCTAGTAATGTAGTATATTTAGTATGGATTTCTTTAAAATAAGGTAAATGAAAAGCACTATCTATTATTGGATGATTCAACCATTTTTGTAAACTTTGTTGTATGGCTTCACTCCAAATGCAAATTTTAATATGAAATATGTTTCTTGCTACAGTTTGAAAAAATATTGTTGCTAACTCACTAGTTAGGCATCTTGTTGTGAAGTTTCTTCCTTTCATATTTATAATGTGTATAACTTGGAGAAATTGCATGCAGTCTATGCCTATACTATATACACATTAGAGAAATTACATGAAGTCTATGCCTGTACTATTGACCAGTCTATTCTTGTACTTATCATTGTGTCCTGTGATAACTTGATAGTTATGCCCCCGATAGCCATAGCTAATCTTTTGTGTGTATTTGTGTTTCATTTTCCCAATTATTATGATAATGCATGGTTCAAATAAATTAAAAAAAAATAGCTTCACTGCAAGATGTAATTATCTTTATAATTATCACTGAAAAGGTATTCAAATGGTTACTCAACATTTCTTGTATGCTTGGAGGTTTTTCCATAGTCTTCTGGAGGCCTATGAAATATTTTTCTTATCACCACGAAAAGAACACTTAAGAGAAAACAACATCTGCAATAATAAACCAGTAGAGCACTTTATTTTTTGAACTAATAATTGAAACCTCTTAATCAAACACTATATCAAAATATCCAAGGCATTAACAAAATATCAAATTATAGAAACCACTTAAATATATTGGCAAGAAAACACCAACAACATGCTTTGGGCTTCCAACAAGCTTTATAGTTGTAATGGATTTATCTCACTGAATTTGGCATTATCTTCACATGACTGCAGCAAGCTCTGTATCAATAAATTTGGCATTATATTTGCAGGACTATAGCAAGCTCTGTAACAGGCTCATTCTTACCTCATTCAGGGTCATTCTTACCTTATTCTTCCTTAGAAGTATGTCGCTGCAACTAAACATGGCACTCCCTTTGAAAGTCGACGTAACTAATTAGTTTGCGATTTTTGGAGGGTGCACCTATTCAGTATGAAAGCCCATGTGGCCTTCCTATTGCCATTCATATTAGTTTTTCTTATTATTAATATTATTTACTTTTTTCTTATTATTAATGCTATTTACTTTTTCATTTTAGTCAAAGTGTTTTTTCAGAAGAAATGGTTAAGATACCTTTATTTATATGTGGGAGACTTTATTGCTATCTAATTTTATTTTTAAATATTCTCAAAATCTATAAGAAGATAAAAATATCTTATTTTTCAATAATCATCTAGTTCATGAAGTAATCACTTTGTTTGATAATATTTATGCAGATGGTGTTTGTGGATATGGATCATTTGTAGCAACTCTCTATGGCAGGAATGTAGGAGGATCCAGTCGTGATCTTTATAGAAATGATGTTGCGTGTGGCACAAGCTATCAAGCAAGCTGTATACATATTGCATAGTCCTTATTGACCTTGAATATTTTAGACATTCTTTGTTGCATCTGGACATATATATTATAATCTAACATAGGGATTTTCCAGATATTACATTGAATACCATGTTTTAATTATTCCACATTTCATCCTAGATTTTGTAGATGAGATGGACAGACTCCAAATTATGCACCAAGTCAGGCACTACAATAGTGGTTACGGACTTCACAGAGAACAATCAAACAGATTTTTTTGTAACCCGATAGATATTGGGATGAAGGAAATTTCAATCTTTTCCCTAATGGGAAGTAAGGTGAAGGTTGTAAGGGCAAGGGCTCACTCAAACTAAATCCACCTTAGATATTGGTCCTATCTTTTGCTACTATCTTTTGCATCTTAGATGCTATGCCTTGCCTTTGTCCTTGCTTTTGCAATGGTCTATTATGATGCTAAGTCACCTAGGCAGTAAATTTGGTATGGGCCTAAAGAAAACTTGACTTTTGGGTCTCGAACTGTACTTGGAACTATTACTCATATTTCTTCAACTTCACCTGCATCTACCTCCACTCCCGTCGATGCTCCTTCAAACAAATATGCTACTTCCACTTGATCAAATTCCACTCTCTCAATTCCGTAAGACTCATTGGTCTCAGTAATGTTATTAAAATTCTTATGTCTCTTAGAATCAACGTAATTCAGTGTAGCTCCAAGAAGATAAGATGGTAGTCTTCCCACTAATAACTGGTCATATTTTTTATTAATATGTTTCAGTAGTAGATGATCCAAGCATGGTTCCATAGCTCGTTTAGGTACCACCAGCAGCTGTGTTTGAACCAGTTCGAACTACAATTATAGATCCAATAGCGAAGGTAACTTTGAATGCTAATCGAACAGTTAGATCAACTCCACCCACTATTGGTACAGAATTAGGACATTGCATCATGGTTTTTCTAGATCAACTCCATCCACTATTGGTATAGAATTAGGATATTGCATCATGGTTTTTCTATATGAATTAGCTAGATGGACCATTAGGTAAAAAACTGGTTATACTATTGTTTCTTACTCAAATGAGGAGTTGTTCCTTTGAAGCATTAAATTGCACTGTACTATTTCTCAAAGTAACTTCCAACTTTCTTAAAACTAACATGTAGAGCTTTCCATCTCAAGACATAACTTGTTGAGCTTTCCTACTCAAGGCAGGGCTTTCTTCCATGTAATGTCCCTTGTTTTAATAATGGAATCCAAACAATATTATTTGTGTTTCAATCCACAGGAAACAATACCTTTACTCATCCATCCATTTCAATATATTTACCCATCCATTCATTTCAATCGATGTACCCATTTATTTCGAATGGAGGAAGATTTGTAAGATGAGCTAATAGTGGAAAAATTCCCTCGATCATATGTAGCTACTTAAGGCCCTCAATCGATTTTGTATGCTAAGGTGAGAATCGGGTTCAAATCTTGTGAAGTCGTGGTTGAGGAGGAAGGAGTCTTCATTTGCTCTAGAACACATATTTTTTTTGTTGATGAATATGTTATGAAGAAGAAGATAATTGAGTAGTCATTAAAGAGGGATATTATGAAAGGTTTGACCCTTATTTACATTCATATATGTTAAAACTAGCCATTAGATAATGAAATTGTGATTACCAACTATATTAAACCTTCACTATATTGATCTATTATACATTGATTAATATTATCTTAATATCTTGTCTCCCTATCTGCATAATTGTATGTTATGGAAAGTTCCAATGTACCAAGCCCCGAGAAATGCAAAAAAATTGAGTTCCATTGTCACGAAAAGTCACTACTCACAAGGTATTTGAGCATCAAATACATTGATAGGTATATTTTAATTAAAGGATAGGGAATTATCATTTATATTGCAACATCAATGAAGGAAGAATAAATTTATGTTTATATGATGGGATGCATTCACTCAATCTCTTCTCCATAAAGAATTGAAATGTCAATGGCCATTCTTCACCTTGTTTTCTTTATATTGCAACATTAGTGGAGGAAGAGAAAAATTATGTTTATATGGTGGGATGCATTCACTCAATCTCTTCTCCATAAAGAATTGAAATGTCAATAGGAATTTTTCACCCTTTTTTTTTTTACGTCAAAATTTATGTAGTTTCTTACGTCCTCTTTTTATCCATCCATGGTAAATTTATAAATAAATAAATTTTTAATTTATAAATAATACTAGTTTACCATGTGAGATGTTTCTACTCACTGAATCTTTGGACAATGGGTCTCGCTTTGATGCATTTTTCAGGATTTTAATTTTTTATATGATACATGATTATGAAATGGAATAATTGAAAACAAATATATTGGTTAAATGTTAAAGTATTCCTAAATATGACCCTTTTAATGAAATACATCATTTGCGAAGAATTGCAAGCATCCTCGGAAAATACAAGTGTACACTTCACTCGATTTTGATTGGAAGTTCATTTATATTTTCATAGAAATCAATAGGCCAGAAGACCCTATTCCAGGTGCCTCACTTGTTATATCATACATAGGGTTTGCTTAAATTGTGAATTCTTATGCATAATCACTCTTTAAGAACTTCTTGATTGATACGATTGTTACCACATGCATTGAACCCACCACTTTCATTGTTTCACCATTGGGTTATTTTTTTAAATCTACAATTGACAAATATTTTGAAAACCTAGAATTTACAAAATATATTATCTTAGGGTTTATATCAAGAGGCATTAACATATTTAAGACCATTATATTTCTCTTCTGCTTCAAATTATCCATGGTTTAGTTGGTAAGATGCTGCAATGAAATTGAGGACAATGTTCTCAAACGTTAATATTTTGATTATGGTTGTAGTGCTATAAATAGTAAATCATTATCATATGTGTCTTCTCAATTCTTTTGTTTCTAATTGTACATTTCATTTTTAAATGTTATGGATACATTTTTAATTGAAGCCTTGGTAAAACTAACCAATATAAAATGGTTATAATTACCAATTTTTCCTGCCACCTTAAACAATGAGATAATTCATCGTGAAAACTTGATGTAACATGTCTAGTCTTATTCAAATTCATGACAAGTTTGTTGTCAATAAAATATGATCACTACATTTGTACTTATGACAAAACTATGTTCATTAAGGGAAAATTTTTGGTTAATCCTTTGATCATTATTTTAATCTATTAAAAGTGATTCTTCCTTGATTTATTTCGAACTCAATTGTTTTTCTGTTTGATATTTGACCTTTTGATTTGGACATTTTGTTTTAGGGGCTTTTTAGGGGTATGTGTCATCATACATAATATACTAACTAAATGTGAGTAACAAAAGGTGAACATATGAGGTAAAGTAAGTGGTTCGTTAAGATTGGGTACCACTGCCTCAACCGAATCTCTCATGTATAAATAGACATTAAGACTAAGAGAAACTTGGTAGGAATTCCTTGACAATTTTTGTTCCTCTTTATGTATTCTCATATGTTCTCTTACTATGTTTTCATGATGTTGTGTGCATGGCTACACTAAGGCTAGGATTTGAAATATTGGTTCTATTGTCATTGGTACTAAATTTGAGACTGTTAAAATGAAGGTAGTGTGAACTTGCAAGAAGCTGTGAGTGATATCCTACATGTAAAAAAGTTTTGTATATTGAATATGCATGTGACAAGATATTGCAAAATGAATTGTTATAAAAGACAATTCTAACATCATAGGCTTCTCCATTGTGAAATTCGTTCAATGCATTGTTATTAACCTAACACAATGAGATAATATTATTCTAACATCATGGGCTTCTCCATTGTGAAATCCTTTGAATGTATTGTTATTAACGTAACACACTGAGATAATATTTTGGATGATAATACTCTAGGAGATTTATCAAGGAAGTGAAAGGTATGTACATTTCAAGTTGTGTGGAAACCTTTAATTTGTTATTATTATCAACCCCAAATTAAGTTAGTAATCGATGCCAAGGCATGACAGAGAGAT
>APFE030835748.1:0-12978 GCA_000404065.3 Pinus taeda | reverse complement strand
TTCTTCTTTCTCCTAATTTTTTTCTTTTATTGAAACTAATACTCACAACACGAAAATATTGTACGTTGAAATTATATCTCCCATTATGTTTAACACAAAATGTATGAGGTAGTAAATGATTGATCGTGTACTATGTTTTACATAGTACTTACGAAATTTTAATGGTGTCTATTGCAAAATTTGCATTTATTATTATTAAACTTGAGAGAAATGGTATGATGTCAATAATATGGAATACAAAATTAGTAAATGTGATTATAGGAATATTTAATGGTTGACAATAATCTTTTGATATTGTAGTTTGGAGAATTGTTATTATTTTAAGGGAAAGTTGTTAAGAGTTTAAATTCTATGTTTGTTTGGTAGGGATATTATTAATGAACCAGCAATGATTTATTTATGGTTTGTTCGGTTTATTTTATATTTAAAAAAATATAGAGTTTTTTGTTTTTTGTTTTTATTGGATTATAATAATGGCCTTGCATTCAGAATTTCTTAATTTTGGATTAGTTTTTGGAGTTTATTTTGAATTTAACTAAAGTTTAGGGAAAAGATTGAATATTTGTATTTTTTTGTAAATTTAAAATATTTTCCTAATTTTTGAAAATTCTATCTAGTTTTTCATTAGTTGAGTAAGCTTTATGTGACATAATTCCTTTAATAAAGGACAATTTTATTTCAGTGTTTGTTAGTGATTGTTAGTGATTGATAAATCATTTTAAAATCAGAAAAATGACTAATTTTGTAAATTGCTATTTAGACGGTGAGTCATCCAACACTAACACTGACATTGACACTATTTATGCCTGACAATGTTAGTGCTCTGCCCATGTCCTTTATGTAAGTATGGGGGTGGGGGTGAGCGTCTGTAGTTATGTTCACCTGTCCCTAGGTTATATTATTTTATTTAAACACTTTACCTCTTATTTCATTTTAAAATTTTACACATTTAATTGGGCGAAACAACAGGTGTATGGAATTGGGGATGTGTACAAAATAAATGATGTGTGACAGAGGGGGTGTGTTCGGGAGAACAAGCGTGAACACAAACTTTCCTTGTTAAGACACTATACTACTAGTGTAGCCCCCTTATTGTTATTGTAGCCCCTATTGTTATTGTTGTTTCTACGTAGCCCCTATATTGTTATTGTTGTGCCCCATATAAGCCCAATATTGTTAATATTGTTATGTAGGCTCTGATTATATTATGACCCCTTAGACTCCTATATATGCCAAGGAGGCCTTGTCATTTGTATCATCCAAGAATTGTTCATTTATGTAATGTAAAGGAGGTTTCCCCATCGAAGAGGATAATTTTTAAGTCATTGATCTATCTTTTCTTCCATTTTGTGAGTTTGTTTCATAACAATTGGTATCAGAGTTTTGGATTCTAGGGTTTCGCTTCTTCAAACAAGTCATCTTGGAATTTTCTCTATAACGTTTTTTATACGAGGTTTTTGAAGTTGAAATTGCGAACATGTGGACTCGAAATCTTGATCAAACACTGTGTATGAATTTCAGATCTTGATTCGCTATAATGTCGGAGATATGATCTGAGGATGTTAAGTTTTTTGTAGGCTCCAGAATTCGGTGTCAAACATGTGACCTAGGGAAAATCGTCATAAATTTCTCTATGAGCATCATATTTTAATTTCGTAAAAAAATATTGAAATTGAATGTACTGTAGTTTTTTGTGTATCATTTTTACATCCAAAGATTGAAAAAGTGACACGTGGAATTCCGTACAAGTTCTCTCATCTGAACCAATGTATAAATCTATAATTAGGTCATCATGAAAAATTGAGCATAACTATTTCTTGAAGACTCCAATCTCAATATGAAGAATGGAGTTAGAAATAAAACTCATAAAACTACCACAAGACAAAATGGTAAGATAAATTTATTTATCAAAAAAATTGAAAATTAAAATCACTTCGTGGTCACACATGATCATTAATAATGGAAAATCTGGGTGGAAAATTTTATTTCTCAAAAAAAAATTAGAACAAGATCACTGTGGTCACACGTCATCATCAATCATAGAAACCCTCGGTGGAAAACGTCATAGAATTTGGATATTTTTATAAATTAAATTATAGTTTTGGTTTAAGACACCCTTTTGGCAGGGAATGAGTTTTTAAGTACACATAGTTTTATTATTATTAAATATTGTTTTATTTTAAATAATATTTAAAATGCTTTAATTCTTTAGGTAAATAATATTTAAAGTTTAAAATTTGTTAAATTTATGGGAGACCACGAAATATATTAAATCTTATAACTTACTTTTTTCAATGAGTATTTAGTATTATAAAAATTAACAAATGCTACGTAGTAGTTAGTACCTATCATTTAGAATTTAATTTAACAATGTTAAATTAAAGCAAAATTAATAATTTAAGTTTGTTTTAAGGTTTGGAACCTAGTCAATTTAGGCTTTCACTGATTGATAAATTGAGGTATTTCGTTAATCCAATTTTATCCAATCAAATAATATTGTCTCATATTGTAGGGATAATGTTTTTTTGTTGAGAAAGTCATGTAATTTTTTTACATTTTCGTATAAGGTATAAATGGATATATTTTAAAAAATAGTTATTCTTGAGAGAGATATATATAAAATACAATTTATGAATACATAATATGTTATGAAAATATATAAGATAAAAATAAAAATATTATTATAAAAAATTATAATACAAAATAAAAGTTATAACTTATGTATAAAATATGATAAAAAAAAAATTATTATTATTCAAAATGCATGCATATTGTTTCTTACTCAAAATTATGTAATATAATATATAGCAATTAAATTGTTATATTTTGTTAGTTATATATTTTATATATATTCTAAAATTTAATGATATTTTGTATAGTTATATATTTTATATATATTCTAAAATTTAATGATGCAATTTAGTTATCTAATTTGAGATTTTAAATATCTGATAGATTTAATATTCTATTCATTGCGAATTTAAGTATATTTTTCAATTTCTAATGTTTTTGATATGTAGCTGCACTTGTTTTATTACATTATGTTAGCTAAGTTTTCTTTGTTTAAGTTAAATATTAACATTTTTTTTTCCTGTCATGTTTTAAATTAAAAATACTGTGTTATTATTATTTAGCTTTAACTAAATTAATTTAGCATTAAAATAAAATAGAATAAATAAGATATTGCAAATATATAATTACATATAGAGTTTTTAGTTCATTTGTTGTTTTTATTAGGCATTATACGTTATACGTTAGAGAGCACTGTGTTAACTTGGATGTAGATTAAAATTTTCCCAAAAAAATTGAAATGACTTAATAAATAAATAATATTATGCAGTTGTACCCATATTAAAATTTTATATATATAATTTTTTTTGTATGTAGTGGAATCGGTAACAAGGGTAGCCTTGCCACTCTTACATGGGTCGATTCTGACTGCTACCACTGCTACCTCTATAACCACTGGGAGCTGCCCCCGCCCCTCTCCACAGCACCGGGTTAATCTGGGGGAATTGAACTTGTGACCTTCGAGCCCGCCTTTCTAAGGAACTTCAACGCAATGTGATTACCAACTAACCTACCCATAATATCAAAACCAAATTTAATCAAAATAAATAAACACTACTATAAAATATACTCGTCAAACAAACCTTATAGAACTTATATCACTAAATTAATAAAATTTAATTTAATCAAAGTAATCGCTATTATAAGATATGCTCAACCAACAAATCTTATAAAGCTTATGTGACTAAATAAATAATGTTAAATTGATAGAAGAGCTAATACCATTGGCCGACCAAGCTTGGTACGACTTAAAAAAACACTTACGGACTTCAAAAAAAAGTTATTGATTTTATATTAAATAATATATTTTTTACCATAAAAAAATCGTTAAATGTATTTGGTATTACATTATTATATTATTAGTCCCTGCCATCTAGGAATGGTATTACATTATTGCATTAGTAGTCCCTGCGATTTGGGAATACTAAGAACTATAGTAATCGAAAATGATATAGTTAATATTAATGACTAGGGACTATAGTAATCGAAACAATGTACTTAATGGTAGTTAATATTAGTTTGGTTGTTTACTCATGCCTATTTCTTAAATGTATTTGGTATTACATTATTATATTATTAGTCCCTGCCATCTGGGAATGGTATTACATTATTGCATTAGTAATCCCTGCCATTTGGGAATGCTAAGACATTATTGCATTAGTAATCCCTGCCATTTGGGAATGCTAAGGACTATAGTAATCGAAAACGATGTAGTTAATATTAATGGTCGGGGACTATAGTTAATGGTAGTTAATATTAGTTCAGCTGTTTAGTTAATATTAATGGTCGGGGACTATACTTAATGGTAGTTAATATTAGTTCCGCTGTTTACTCACGCCGTGTTTCTAGAGTATAAACAAAGTTTTTAGTACATAGTGATTTACGGTGTTATTTGGCCTGGCCTCTTCCCGAGGCAGAGGCGCTAAAAGCATATATTATCTTGCATTTGTCTCATTCAGCTGTTCATTTGGCCTGGCCTCTTCCCAAGGCAGAGGCGCTAAAAGCATATATTATCTTGCATTTGTCTCATTCAGCTGTTCATTTTTCGGAGCTGTTCAGGATTAATGCTGACATTAATCTGGCAGTATGAAATGCTAGCTCCTAGATATTAATCTAGGAGTATGAAATGCTAGCTCAAATATCTAGGAGTATGAAATGCTAGCTCTTGGATATTGTTTATGCTTCGGGATATTGTTATTGCTGTTTATGCGGGACTGATGGACTTTCTTTGAAGTTGCCAGCGACAATGTCTACTCTGATGGACTTTCTTTGAAGTTGCCAGCGACAATGTCTACTCGAGATATTGTTATTGCTGTTTATGCGGGACTGATGGACTCTCTTTGAAGTTGCCAGCGACAATGTCTACTTTGCATGCTGCTGTGGTGTCTACTCTGCATGCTGCTGTGGTGTCTACGGAACAGATGTTTCTGTGTTGTCATCTCAGTCGATAAGCATAAAGCTTATAAGAATATAAGCATAAAGCTTATAAGAATCTACAGAACAGGGGTTAAGAATCTATGGAACATATATTTTGCACGCTGCTGTGGTGTCTACAGAATAGGTGGTGTCTATGGAACAGGGGTTGCTGTGGTGTCTACGGAGCTGTGCTGTCATCTCTGGGAATGGTATTACATTATTGCATTAGTAATCCCTGCCATTTGGAAATGCTAAGGACTAAAACGATGTAGTTAATATTAATGGTCGGGGACTATAGTTAATGGTAGTTAATATTAGTTCAGCTGTTTAGTTAATATTAATGGTCGGGGACTATAGTTAATGGTAGTTAATATTAGTTCCGCTGTTTAGTTAATATTAATGGTCGGGGACTATAGTTAATGGTAGTTAATATTAGTTCAGCTGTTTACTCACGCTGTGTTTCTAGAGTATAAACAAAGTTTTTAGTACATAGTGATTTACGGTGTTATTTGGCCTGGTCTCTTCCCGAGGCAAAGGCGCTAAAAGCATATATTATCTTGCATTTGTCTCATTCAGCTGTTCATTTGGCCTGGCCTCTTCCCGAGGCAGAGGCGCTAAAAGCATATATTATCTTGCATTTGTCTCATTCAGCTGTTCATTTGGCCTGGCCTCTTCCCGAGGCAGAGGCGCTAAAAGCATATATTATCTTGCATTTGTCTCATTCAGCTGTTCATTTGGCCTGGCCTCTTCCCGAGGCAGAGGCGTTAAAAGCATATATTATCTTGCATTTGTCTCATTCAGCGGTTCATTTTTCGGAGCTGTTCAGGATTAATGCTGACATTAATCTGGCAGTATGAAATGCTAGCTCCTAGATATTAATCTAGGAGTATGAAATGCTAGCTCAAATATCTAGGAGTATGAAATGCTAGCTCTTGGATATTGTTTATGCTTCGGGATATTGTTATTGCTGTTTATGCGGGACTGATGGACTTTCTTTGAAGTTGCCAGCGACAATGTCTACTCTGATGGACTTTCTTTGAAGTTGCCAGCGACAATGTCTACTCGGGATATTGTTATTGTTGTCTATGCGGGACTGATGGACTTTCTTTGAAGTTGCCAGCGACAATGTCTACTTTGCATGCTCCTGTGGTGTCTACTCTGCATGCTGCTGTGGTGTCTACGGAACATATATTTCTGTGTTGTCATCTCAGTCGATAAGCATAAAGCTTATAAGAATATAAGCATAAAGCTTATAAGAATCTACAGAACAGGGGTTAAGAATCTATGGAACATATATTTTGCACGCTGTTGTGGTGTCTACAGAACAGGTGGTGTCTACGGAATAGGGGTTGCTATGGTGTCTACGGAGCTGTGCTGTCATCTCTGTCAATAAGCATAAAGCCGAAGAATCAGAATGCTGGATATGCAAAATGCCGAAGAATCAGAAAGCTGGATATGCAAAAGAAAGGGAGAGAACCTAAGGGTAGGGAGGATACATGAGATTTTTGGTTGAATAACAGGAATAAAAACAAATACATTAGATCGCTGGTTGAATACGAGGAATAAAAACAGATACATTAGATCGCTGGTTGAATACGAGGAATGAAAACAGAGACAAAAGATTGCTAGTTGAATCGCTGGAACCATGATGTCTTCTTCAGTAATTCGGCGCCCGGAACCATGATGAACCATGATGTCTTCTTCAGTAATTCAGCGCCTGCGTCCTTTTCCCATCCACTGCAACCAATCTCCACTTATCAGGTGGGTCAGGAGGCAGCGAGTGGCATCCGCTGACTGAGCAGGAGCGGGATGCTTTTTTAGTGGCTGCTGGGTCAACGGAATTCACTGCTTAATAAACAGCCTAATCAGCCTAATCGGCTGCTTAACCACCCGAATACACTTTTGTTGCTGAAGAATCAACTGGGTCAATAAAAGAAACTACTCAGTCAACTACATTTCGTTATGCCCGTGCTGTATGCTTTGTTCTATCTATCATCTATATATAAATGCATACTAGCCCTAGTGGGTAACTAGCTTTGGCTCGCTGTGGTATGTAGTAGCTGGTTGGATGGCTTTGTATCTGGCACTGGCTTTGCTGCTGCTTGCTCTGTTGCTGGTGGTGGTTCTGGTTCTGGTTCTCTTTGAAAGACCCGATGGTGGTTTTGGTTCTGGTTCTCTTTGAAAGACCCGGTAGGTTTGGGTAGGTTTGGGTAGGACCAGAGAGAGACATAAAGACACCTAGCAAAAGCTACCAATACTTGCAGACCGAACAGCTGCTACCATTATACTTATAATTATATTGATACCAAAACAAAAGGCAAGCACATACCAAGAATAAGGGAAGGGCATATACACTTATACTTACCCGAACAAGGGCAGGGCAGGCGGCAGAGCCCTTTCCGCCTGGGCGTAGAACGACGTTTTGCAACACCACTGGTGAAGATCCGACCGAGGACTAGGTTCATCTACTGGGAACTGGCCTTATGCCGGGGGCCTGGAAATTTCTTGCCCAGGACCATGGTGAGATCATCTGGAAACTTCAGAGCACGGGGAAAACATCCAACCAAATCAACTTCAGATTGTTGCACTAAGATTGCACTTATTGGGGCTGCGGAAAAGTTCATGTATGGATGCAAGTATCATATGTGAACTAGTAGATATGGCAAATAGACTTGCAGATTCTTCCTACCCCACATAGTGTGCCAGTATAGCGGCACGTTCAAACCTTCTCCATGCAATTTCTTCCTGCCATAGGGAATTGAGAATAGACTTGCAGATGCACATCCCTACGCATTATCAGAGGCAGACTGCAAGCGGATCAAATCCACCCAAGGACAGATAAATTTCTAAGCATTGAAGTAGAGCGATAGTCCGCCTTCCCCGAGAGCATCCTTCTGCGATTTTCACGTTTTCTGATGATAATGGGGCCTCTGTAACCGTATGCATGCATATCTTGAATCACGCTATATCGCCATTTTAACCCTTCTCGGGTTTCAATCTGCCTGCTCACATATGTTAGTTTTTGCAACCTTAGGTGGCCTGCTTTAGAGCTTGCATCCTACGTTAAGGGGACAGGTGTAAGCTTGCATGTTATGCTATGGAGAGAGAGGTGTTAGACACATGGCCCTCATGTAGGGCCCACAAAGTGGATAAATGTTACTATTTTCATTTTTATTCTTATTGAATGATTTCTTATGTTTATTTTAAATTTGAAATTTCAAGGTACACTGTTGTTTCTCAGTGGATCGAGTTTAAAAGCTGCAAGGGATTTCATCATATGCCACAGTTTCCTCTCTGGTGTGTATTACATCCCTTCTGTTTTTGTTTATTTATTCGTTGCATACCTTCTGTTTTTGTTTATTTATTCGTTTAAGGTAAAAGCAACGTACCCTTTAACATTTTAATTATTAATTATGTGCAGATTGTGGGATTCGAAACCTCGGCGTTTTTTTTGCATCTGATTACCTATTTTTGCGAAACTAATCGATTTGCTTTGCCCGTTTCATTGAATTTTAGCCCATTTTCATGAAATTTCATCTCATCCACACGTGAGTATTAGTTTTATGTCAATCAAAATAAAGCATTCTGTAGTGAATTTGGAAGAACCCAACTCAGAATTTTGAATATCGAGGGCTAAGGAATTTGTTGGGATATGATGCAATTTCAGAAAAATGATTACTGCCCTGGTTGAGAATTTAGGTATGTTAAGTCCTCTTTTATATCAAAATTCTGATTCTTTATCAAAATTCTGATTCTTTGTAGTCCATTAGGTGGAGAGAAACCGAATAACCGAATTACAAAGATGGGTGGTGGTAGAGACCACAGTGATTGCATTTCTGATTCCTCGGACGAGCCCTGGTTGAGAATTTAGGTATGTTAAGTCCTCTTTTATATCAAAATTCTGATTCTTTGTAGTCCATTAGGTGGAGAGAAACCGAATAACCGAATTACAAAGATGGGTGGTGGTAGAGACCACAGGGATTGCATTTCTGATTCCTCGGACGAGACAATTTCAAGTAAGTAGTGCTTGCATTCAATAGTTCATTTCATGTTTAATAATTCTAATTTATCGACTGTCTTTCTGTGAGCGACTTTGATCCTTTGGTTGCCGAGAGGTGGTTTTGGGTTGTTAGTGAAAGCATGGGTGCCTAATAACCATGGAGTAATCCTTCATCCTGGAGCTTCACGAGCTCCAAATTTGTATAAACTAGCACAGGCTTATCAAAACCCGGGTCTGGCATGCACCTTTGAGGCTATGAAGCTCATAAGTTGAGGCCTATGGATATATCCTCAAGGCTCACAACCTCGAAGGTGAATATCAGACATGGGTTTGGGTTGGATTGTGCAAATCCAGTGCACCCAATGCACTTTTACAAAGACAAACATGAAGAGTTGATGCATCACACCTTAACCCCCACCCAAGCTGTAACATGCTCTTCACTTCTTTCTGTGAGCGACTTTGATCCTTTGGTTGCCGAGAAGTGGTTTTGCTTTGTTAGTGAAAGCATGGGTGTCTAATAAGCATGGAGTAATCCTTCATCCTGCAGCTTCACCAGCTCCAAATTTGTATAAATTAGCACAGGCTCATCAAAACCCGGGTCTGGCATGCACCTTTGAGGCTATGAAGCTCATAAGTTGAGGCCTATGGATATATCCTCAAAGCTCACAACCTCGAAGGTGAATATCAGACATGGGTTTGGGTTGGATTGTGCAAATTCAATGCACCCAATGCACTTTTACAAAGACAAACATGAAGAGTTGATGCATCACACCTTGATCCCCACCCAAGCTGTAACAT
This sequence comes from Pinus taeda, assembly GCA_000404065.3. Lineage (NCBI taxonomy): Eukaryota > Viridiplantae > Streptophyta > Pinopsida > Pinales > Pinaceae > Pinus > Pinus taeda. The sequence goes on along the minus strand of APFE030835748.1, from coordinate 3,194 downwards.
GCTCTTCACTTCTGTCAGTGCATTAATTTTCCTTATTAGCTGATCGGTACATAGATTGCCTTTGTGCTGTACATAATTTGATGTTCTAATTTATATCTGCATGCCTGAAAAGCACAAAAGGTCATTCCGGCCTTGTAAGTTTTTGAATTCAGTTCACGGTTGTACTGTGAACACATGGTATTGTCTTTTAGATTGTATAGCAATCTTTGTCTGCTGAAAATTTTAATAGGAGTCAACCTGAGTAGGCCTGTCTGCTCCAAAAATTGGGAGTTATGTCACTAGAAACAGGACACAGGAAACGGAACAGTAAACGTGACTCGCAGGGTTCCGGGTATAAGAAATGGCGCTTTGTAGAACCTAGGGTCCTTAGGTCGTAGTCATTACTCCTTGCTCATATACTAATCAAGACTCTTTATAAGTCTGTGAGCAATCCTGAATTAATTCTGCTCTCAGAGCTGGCTAGCTGAGTCAATACTCCTAATTAAAATCTGTCACATTCATTTTTGTTCAATAAGTTTGCTGAGTTTGATTGAGTTTATGTTTCCTGTATTTTTATTAAGCTGTGATATTGCGGAGTTTTGCTGAGTCTCCACTTTGGGCCCAAAACCATTTCTTGGCCATTTCTCACAGAAACGTTACCCTCTTGTATAATGCTTGGTGTTATTCCCGTTCACATGAGCTAGAGAATTGTACCTTGGCAGCCCTCTGTATCAGACCCCATGGGCTCAATGGATGGAATTAGGTTCCCATACAGAAGACAAAACATCTCTCTTGAGAATGTGCATTTGTATGCAATCTAACAAATGGATTTATATAAGTTAATTCTAACAACATTCCCATGTCAATGGGAAAACCTGGATTTTATTTCATGTGATTTTTGAATTTTTGAAATTACTTTTCTGATTGGGTTTGAACTCTGAACTTATGCTACTGTCTTTTAACTTCAAGAGCTATCATGGTCTGCTATTCATTACACAACTATGTATGTATGATATATACAATAAATATAGACATTAAATCAACCCTTTTCAAGTTTTCTTCAATAAAAGAGGCATAATATACCAATCCATTGGTTGCAAAGATTAGATACATAATATATTTGCTTTTCTTGGGTTCTCCACTTAATTCATTCCGAGGGAAATCCACTTGGTACTCCCCCTCATTCCACTCATGGTATTGAGGGTGAACTAGGTCAGCTATCAATAGTTGGCTTAGGATGAGAGCTAGCATGTTAGAAAGTTGGATTAATTTCCACCAGTTGAACCCACACAATTGACATCATTAATGTTTTCTTATTATGATTCGGTATTAAATTGATTCAGTCCTTTAGCCTTTTGCAGGGTAGACCTTGTCTCTATTTCAATAATTGTGGTTCATTGTTGTTTGTAACAACTCGTGATAATGGGATCAAGATGTTAGCTAACGTAGATGTAGCTAAGCGGGTGACAAGGGAGTCAAAGGTAACTAAGTAAGTAAGATGCCAAATTGCGCATTCACTGGGCATATATGGAAAATAATGGCAAAAACCTAATTTGGCATCTCTGAAATGCAGCCTTCATTTTCAAAGATCATTGGTGCAGCAAATACAACTGGCCCTGTTCTTGGTGTAGCAACAAATTTAGAAAATATTCCAGCGTTATAAACCTATTGGGTCCATCCAAATATCGCTTATCTCTATTGCTTACGTGGGAGGTCTAAAAACCTCAATACATAGGAAATACAAATAAATCTCATAATTTCGGACTTCAAAAGTTATGAAATCGGGTCTATCATCCCTTTCGGGTCCACCATCCATCGTAATATTGCAATCACATCGTCGCATGGCCAAATGGCCAAAAACCCATTTACACAAGAAATACATCGAAAACCAAATTTCTGAATTTCAAATATTATGCAATCGGGCTTATAATTCCCATCGGGTTTGGCCCTTAATAGTTTATCACAACCGCAATCGCATTAGCCCTGCTATCGAGGATCATCAATTTAATCTAGACCGTTGATCTGATCCTCGATCAGACAGTCCAGATCGCATCGCATATAGCTATCACATCGGCCCTTTGTGTCGGGGATCGCCAATCTCCAAACTGTTGATTTAATCCTGGTCGTTGATATCATTTTTGATCCGACGGCTGAGATCACACGTCGTATATCATTATCGCATTGGCTTGGGGGTTCTTTCCTTTGTTCATGCCGATCGCCAATCCGCCAATCAGATCCTGACCGTTGATCCATGGCCGCTAATCCGACAACTGATAGTACATTTCGGGTGCATAACTTACTGATGAGCCCCAATTTTGGTACAATTTGGGCTCATTTTAGCCTATTTTACTTGCTCAAACCATTCATTTTTATTTTCTTATGCATGCATTTCTTAGTTTATTCATGTTGTTTGTAGGAAGAAGGTTAGACACTTTATCTATGTGACTAATGCATTATGATTCCAGGTTTTGGCATTAAAAAGGAAGCAAGAGACAACGAAAAAGGGGATAAGGAGACAATGAGGTGGCACTGCTGATTTTGTGGAGAGATGTCCACGGTCTTGGGACATTCCTCGTGATTCCCACCAAGAACTCCGAGCTCCAATCCATCTCCCCTCCGAGCTTAAGAAGCAGCCAGCTGTCCTTCATGAACAGCAGTCATAAACTGTTCTACAGGAACAGTAGTTATGACTACCCTACAGGATCCGCAGTTAGACTCTAGTTGGACAGCCGAGCTCCTAAAATCAAGGGCACTTGGTGGATCATCGTTTTTGTATAAGTATGAAGGCCTTAGCCTTAGATAGGTTTTTGAAACTCTCGTATTGCTATTGTAATTTTGGAGCATAGTTCAGTTTTCGTTCCTTTTTGTAAGCCAATTTGGCATGATATCAGATTATGAATAAAGAAGGCAGTTTTTGATCTAGTTCTGAGTTTCTTAAGGAGACTATAGCTCTCAGGTCAGGGCCCAACCTAAGAGCCATAGATCCCCTCTGCTGTAGTGTTGTTTCCATTTCATTTCCAGCACTTTAAGTTTTCGTTTGCACATGCAATTCGAATTCCAGTTTGGTGATTTGGTTTTCTTATGAGTAGGATAGATTTTGTTTATGGTACAGTTGTTTCCACTTGCTTAGTGTAGCATAGGATAGATACCATCAATTGGAGCTCCAGCAAAACGGTTGTTAAGGCTCACTGCCATCTCTCTTGAAGATTGGGGTG